>JAGVSP010000169.1:0-83507 GCA_022494985.1 Micrasema minimum | reverse complement strand
AATGACGAAATGTTTTTTAATCACATCTCCGATTGACTTGGATATGATAGTCTAAATGTTATAATGATTCCTATTAATTTTTGTCTCAATTATCTCAGCTTAACGTAACTTGCGTTTTCTGAAAAAGGTTTATATCTCCTGGTTTTAAGTTGCTTACAGTTCCATTGTATTTGAGCCCAAATCATTGTTGTATCAACGTAAATAACGGTATTATGCTCATTACTTACTATCGGGATACTTGTGGAACTTATTTTATTCAGTATTTTACTATGACATCAGATTTTTAAAATCTATTTATGGGTATATCAAATTTTTTATCTCTACTATCGGTATTGAATGAACGACCTGCGGTGCGATTCTCTTAAGGTTTTAGACACTTCTGCGCATACAAATTCAGTACAAAATCGTATGCGCAGTAGTTGAAAAAAGTTAACAGACTGTTGATTAATAATATTTTAACAATATTTTGAGTGTGTCCAAATACTTCTAGACAAAAACTGGATTTCACCCATTACGGGCTAATAATTTCAATTTGACATCTCAACAGAGACAAGAAGTTTAGAAAGGAATATGGATATCTAGGCGTTTACAGGGCTTATGACCTTTCATTGGCTTCGAAATAATAATTATTATATGGTGCTAAACTGTAAAAATGATGAGTTTGTTTAGTAAATCTAATTGGACAGTGAAGAAGTATATATTTTTTATTTCTTTGATTTTTTGTGATAAGAAAGTGATATTTTACAAAGTTATAATCGGTAGTAGAATCTTCGGGGTTTATTGATGATAAAGATGCAAGTTCACGATTCTGAAGTTTTGGATTCGATTATCTGTAAAATCACAAAAAAATGGGAATTTAAAATTAGCCAAGTTTAATATAATATGCATTCACAATCATACAAATAAAGATTTTTGGTCATGTTGTGGTAGTTATGAAAATTATATAATTGCCATATTGTTCTTGGGCCCTACCTACTTACTCAAAACATTTATTTTGTAACCTGCAAGAAATATTTGGTTGTTGACCTGCATAAAAGATTAATATATTTAGTAGAATACACAATTTAGTATTAGCTTAGATTAGCGTATGAAAGTAAAACTTAGCTCCGCCCAGTTCAGGGGCATTAATCAATCCAAAGCTAAGACTTAGCTCTATATTCTGTACTGATGTGAGTAGTATGAGTGTGATAATGTATATTAAATATGAATATTATGTAATATTAGAGTGCATTTTATATTAGAATTTAATGTACACTATTTTAAGAAATGAAAAATAGTATTAAGATAAAAAAGTATACTTTATTTGGTAGAAACAGAAAAGAACAAAGAAAAACTGAAATAAAATTATTATGTAAATTTGTAAATGTATATATTAATTTAATTTAATTACGAAGCTTTATGTCGGGGGAAATTTCCGTAAATGTAAAGAAATTTTGAATTCCACAAACAATTTATGAGTGATGAAATCATTGAAAAATTACTGGTTTTTGAAAGATAAACTCATTTACCATCCTGTTGGTTGATAAATTAATCGAATGAACGAAAATAAATAAATCTGTCCCGATCCGCAACTGAAAAAAATGCAAATGCAAATTACTTTAGTGGACCAATGTACAATCTGACGTTTTCACAAATAGCCACTTTCGTGTATATGGTCGCTCTAGTGGTTAAGAAAATTATAAACATTAAGTGTAAATAATATCTGACAATTACAACAGCGGAAACGAAAACGCCCTGAAGGAACAACTAGCAAAAATTTGTTTATACGTACATGTAGAAATCAATAATATTATACGTAGAATTTTTATTAAACTGGCAAGACTGATCATATGTGATAAAAATTATACACAGCCCTTGGTGTTCCAATACAGTGCCCTATGCACCATTAGGTGCGGATAAGGGAAAGCAGTTGTAGACGTTTTTTAAATTCAAGATTAACAAGATATATTGTTGAATCATTATATTTTGTATGTAGGAGTCTTAGCAAAAAATTCATAAGAAGAAATCCAAGTTCTCTTTTCCTTATCCTCCGTCTGGTATCGGTCCGAAAAGATTTTAACCAATATTTTAAATAGAGAATAAGAGTCAAAGAAAACAATGGATTTTTCTCTCCACATTTTATACTTACTACTACTGGTTGACAATTCGTCGGCAGTTTGCGTCAGAGCTGCGGGACGTGGTGTACTTGACATAGTTGGTATATAATTGTTTTACGACATCTCAACACAGACGAGAAGTTTAGAAGGGATCATGGATAATTAGGCGTTTACAGGGCTTATGACCTGTCATTGGCTGGGTTAAGTGGCCACTTGATGTATTACAACATTCCCCATTTCACCTAGTATTTGATATCCATATCTGCCAATATACAGTAAAATGGCGCGACGCTTCACAAGTGAACACTCTCTGTCATCCATTGAGAAAATTATTTAACTTAAATATAGTTTTCGAGATACTGAAAAATGAGTTTAAACACTGAAAGAGTCATCGTATTTAAGTCATTAGGTAAATTAGTCTACTACCGTTCAAACAAAATGATTGCAATGGTTTCTAACAAAGTCCGCGCTAATTTTTTAAGTCAAGGGCACTAAACTGTCTCATTACACCTTGAAAATTGGTTGTATGCCATAATGCATTGCCACGAACGAATTGATTTATTCCCATTGTAGTGGTAATATTATATGCTCAAAATAATTCGAGTACAATGAATCTATTAATTTATCAAGAACAATCAGTTGAGCCACCTGCCAAATAAGTGTTTCTGTTTTAAAGTCATCATAACCGTCCTTCGACGTCCGCTCCCTATGTGAAGCTCAGTAATAAATTTAAAAAAATAAAAAGGCAGCTTCTGTGCCTCTTCTCAAGTTGGGTCTACGTCCTGTAGTTCTGACGTGAAATCACTACAGATCATTAGCAGCGGAGGCCCGGATGATTGGCTCTCGGGACATATTTAGGAGGCGCATTAAGAGTATCCTCTATCTCGTGACCCACGGCCGTTCCTCCATATAATCGTATTCCTCGATTTTCTCCCTGGAGTTTAGCATTACCCTTAGAGCAATGATTTTTTCACACGTTTTAGATATCGACCAGAGGCGTGTTTATATCGTAATATATTTCAAATATTTTTTTTATCTCGTATATTAAAAAAATAAGATTATCAAAGCACGATTCTTGTCAGTATCTAAATTTTGTAAAAAAAGCATTGCGATTTTATGGAGAAGCGGCCGAGGTCACGTGGCAGAAGATTTTTTTTTTTCCTCTGAAAATGATTGTAGTTATCATTATTTGTTTTTAGTTCAGCGCGTCTAAACATATTTCCTTTATACAAGCCAAAGCAGGGTAGACCTATTGTACTCTCCATTGTACATGCGGTGGCTTCAAATGCTGAAACCGCCTTAGACGGGCAACATTCATGATTTATTTATGTAATTTTTATTTATTTATTTCTGTGTTTTCTTATTTTCTTTTCTTTGTATCATTTTATAAAGCATGATAATCTTAGCTGTCATTTTGTATATTTTACAGTTGTATTTTTTTTAATGAACCTTAGAGGCTTGCTCCCACTACCTCAAGATCTGAAACAAAAACTTTATTATTATGTATTTAATATTACCCATTTAAATGAGGTCCTAGACACATACACGTAATTATTATTGTCAAGATTCATTGCACTTGGTGTATCAATACATTGCCTTATGCACCGAAGGGAAAAGTAGTAGTAGAAATGATCCCTTTTTCTTGAAATAATGTCACTTAATTTATAACTTTTTAAAATATTTTTTCTAGATTTGAGATAACCTTAGATAAAACGAAGAAAAAATTAAGCAATATCTTACGTTGAACGTAATTCAGTAAACATACTTTACGGGATAACGGGCATTGCAAAACGATAGATTCTACAGTATATTTTGTTATTGTTGGTTAAATAAATACATAAAGTGAAGTAATAACAGTAGACAAGTAAAAATTCTTCACTAAACTTACTCAATCCGCTCCAAACTAATAAAAAGCTTGGCAGATGTTTGTACTTATTGTGTTGTCATATTTCGGATTCTTGGGTTAATCTATTGGCAAATATAATTTGCCAAATAAAGGAAGGTATTTAACACAACTACTGGTATTAAGCGAGATAGTAAATTTCTAACTTTAATATATTTAATAGGCGTAGCGTAGCGTAGTGGCCAACACGCTGAACTCACGATACCGAGGTTCCCGGTGAGAACAAAAAAATAAAAAGGGATTATTCTCAGGCCTGGGTGTTTGTGACGTTGTTCCCCTCTGTTATTGGGCCTCCTGGTTTGTTGAGGTGGTTAAAAAAAATATAAATATTATTAGACCATAATATTCTCCTCCAATTTTTTCATCCCTGTTGAGTTATTAACAACCTATAATAGTTGGATGTAAGCCCGTCACAAAAAAAAATCAAGTGTTTGTAAAAAAGAATTTTGACGTAATTACTCTAAATTAAACAAATTTCACGCTATAAATAGACAGTTCTGCCTTTTTTCCTCAGCAATTGATTTTGAATTTTTTATTTAAAAAAAATAGATTGAAAATCACACAATATCAAGGTAATTTTTCAAACATTTTACGATGTCATATGAATTTTCTAACGCGGTTTGATATAGCACTTTTTCAAATCGCTCGCAAAATCCTCCATTTGGCGCGCATGCGGTGTGACGTCACAGCAATATAGGCGCTCTCTACGGAATGAATTTCACGCCTTTAACGGGGGAATGACGTCATTAGCCAATAACGGGCGTTAAAATCATTCGTATTTTCGTGTTTTTAATACATAAATTTATAAATGAAAACAAAATTTTTGATCATTGTGTTTTTTATCGTTGGAATTGTAAAAATATACTTTAAATATTTATAACGTTTTAAAGGATATTCATACCATCAGGAAGAACCCTATTATTTAAACGTGTCATCTATTTTTTGCAACGAAGTAAACAGAGCACGGTACAAACTGAATAATCAATTAAAGGCATTTCACGGATGATATGATAACGAAAGATAAAATCACACCAACTGAAGGCTGGACTTTATAAAAGTGCTAAGTACATACAAATTTAAAAACGAGTTTCTGTTCACAATATGCTTGTAAACCAAAATTTTCTGTTAATGTAGAAAAATTACAAGATCATCGGTATAAATCGGATAATTAATAAGCCAGATACAATAATTCAAAGTTTGATTTTGTAAATATTTTGTTTGAAACGCAATCGGTGACGTCACCGATTCGTGGAACCGTGTATGTGGAATACAAATTACAAACGATTCTATCTCGCTTATCAATCATCCGATTTTCAAAAAGATTACACTCATGGTTTTGTGATTCTTCACTTTATTTTGCTGCATTCACAGAAAGTTTTCGTTTACAAGCCCATTAGTTTATTTTTTATTTTAATAATTTATTTTTATTAATTGATTCATACAAAGCATACATGTATTATATTCCCAGGAATTATAAAAACTCATTTTGGGACCGGTATTAGATACATTTTTAATCACATATTGCACAATCAAACACGAATAAGAAAGACGATACAAAATTAACACATTCAATCTTATTCCTATACATCATAACTATTATTAAAAAAAACATTTAAATACAAATCTTTAAGGGCTCTACTATGTATTGATTTATTTATTTTTACTTCATGGGGTAGTTTTATGTAAACATAAAGGCAACTGCACAAATCGCACCATGAGTACTGAACTGCAGTACCTAAAAAAGGCGATTTTAGGGAAATAGAAAAAATCTGATTTAATTTCGGCACTGTTCATTGATATTGTATTTAAAAAAAAATTATATCTCGATATAGGAAAGAGAAAAACATGGTTTTTTGGACACAAATGTGGCGGTTGGTGTGAGTTGTAACGTGGCAATAGTTGTCTATTGTTTGGTCTATTGATTTCATCACAGAACATGGAATAAATCTGATTGTTTAAATCGAAATTGGTTCCAATTCGATAAATTCTAAGAATTTATGCTTCACAGATTTGGTCTGATTTCTCACCATTTTTTAAATTGATATTCCAATGTTCTTTACAGCCCTAAACTCCGAAAACAATACATGGACTAGTTTTTAAGAAAAAATACAAAAAACATATTATATTATTAAAACACTGTTCCTCGGTCATTATCTATAATCTTCAACATCATCATTCCTTAATACGCACAGGATAGGAACTCATGTTTACACACATAACATATTTACTGAATTATATATATTTTGTAACAAAAGTATATGGCCCAGTTGCTCGATCACAGATCAGTACCGACTCGGTAATAAGCGACGTGATAACAATTTCTTACCCATGGATGTTTAACGTTTTCGCGATCACAATGGAACACGCGTTAAAAGTTATCGATCGGGATTATTAAACGTGCGCAT
Source organism: Micrasema minimum (assembly GCA_022494985.1). Classification (NCBI taxonomy): domain Eukaryota; kingdom Metazoa; phylum Arthropoda; class Insecta; order Trichoptera; family Brachycentridae; genus Micrasema; species Micrasema minimum. Next base: position 77,103 of record JAGVSP010000169.1, on the reverse strand, counting down.
ACTAATCGCGAGCCATTTCCCGAGATATTTATCTTATTCGCACAAATCTTCATTCAATCTTTATTATAATTTAGCCGTTTTCGGCAAGCCAAATATTGAGAAAAGCAGTCGACATATTAAAAAAATCCGACAAGCGCGATGATTTGACGTTTGACGGACGGACGCGATATAGCGTAGTTCGGCTCCGCTCGGCTCAGATCGTCGATGCTCGGCTCAGCGATCGCAGTATTGAGAGATATGTCATTGTGATCGCTCAAATCGTTAGCGTTAGCACAGTGAATAGCACGCTTTTAACTACGTCGATAGTTATCTGTGCTTGAGCTACAGCAAGCCGAAATTCGACGGATGATAGTAACTGTAGCAACTGTTGCTAGTTGCTAGGGTTGTTGCGTCCGTCGCCTCATCTCTGTGTTCCTTACAAAGTCAAGTCACCGTACACCTAATATTCGTCTGAAACACCCATTTTCAAAACATAGAAGTCTGCTATATTAGGCCAACAGGCGGATCAGGCTTGTGAATGCCTACGAAGCAAAAAAGTAACATGATCCTATTAAATGCAATCTTAATAGCCATACTTAATTATATGCTGTGTGCATCAAAACAAAATAATATAGATACGGTATTTTGTTCTCATCTCTTCTCATCTCATTTGTCCCTGAAATACAAATCATTAACATTAATTGCATTTTCACTTTTGTTCAAGTAAAATAATAAAACCAGCCAACACATTTTGCGGTTTGCATATAATGACTTACTAAATAATGTCAAGGCGTTTCTCTTTGGAAAAAGTCAATATTCATTCCACTAACCACAAATCATAACAAGATACATCTTTACGTGATTAAATAACTGATAGAGAAAAACATGAATCTATCTAGATTTTTACAGTTTGGTCATATTAAAAATAATAACAACCGAAATACACAATATGCCAAAAAAACTTTTGGTTGTCTGTAAAGTCGGTTTACGGACGATAATTTTACGTGATAACGTCATAAGAAAACATTGATGAAAAATAGCATACTTTTATTAATTGAATTGAATTATTATTAATGAATTATCATTATTTTGTATTCAAAGCAGAAGTTAATTGAAAATTACATTTTTTTCCATAAATTAACATTTTTTTGCACTCGTTAATTCAAATGTTTGTTTACTTGATACGCGGCAGAGAGATAGATGCGTCACAAACCGAATGCTTAGGCCGATCGTGCCACTCTATCGCTTGTTCCGTGCTCTCGCTTGCACACTCGGCTCGGGCGGAACGTGACAATGAGTCATGCTTTTTTTTGTGTGCAGCCGGCGTTCATCGATTTCTTAGACGTTATCACTTCAAAAACCTACGCAATCATTACAATATAAAAAATGATAAAAACTATATTTTATTATGTATCTACATTTTTGTAATTAATCGATTACGCGTACGAATAATTTCCTAACAATCAACTATGTTAAGTTTTTCATAATTAATATAATCCTTATTTTTTTCACATTCTAAATAATTTGTTAAGTTCACGTATTTCCACTGAGGTAGAAAGCACTTTTTCTTATGTCTAAAGTCTGTCTTTACAGACAAATTCGAAGTAAAGGGCTTTCTTTCTCTCTTCGAACGCCGCGCGGCGGGACGTCAAACAGAATGAGATGTTCGTTCTACCTTTCCAAGTGGAATTAAAAATGTCAATGTTCAACTTTGTGTATCTCGCTTATTTATAAACGAAAGCAATAAATATTTTCACGTGTCATCCTGTGATTTTTTATTTTAATTTATTAGCCAATAAAAAAAATATTGACAAAGGCCTATTGTATTTCAGTAAAGTTACGTACCTAGGTGCCTACACTACATTGCTAGGTGCCTACACTACATTGCCTAATAACTAACATTATTATTTTAATTTGTTTTTACAAGACGTGAGACATATTTGCCATAAATTTCTTTATTCTATTATTAATTTTTGTTCAAATTAATAATCGTAGATTAATGTTAACTTCAGACTTTTCTGTGGTGTTAAATTTACAAAATATTGCAAGATATTTAGTCAACTTCCACCGGTGCGTGTATTTATTTACCAACATCCGTATATTTATATTTCATAATTAATATTTTATTACAAATATCTACCAAATACATAATGTTAACTCATTAATGTTGAAATTACGTTCTATATTCTTAGGTAAAAACATTGTATGTGTAGGTAAAAAAATACTTATTATGCTTATCTTAAAATGTGTATATAGATAAGATTTACAAATATCGCAATCACCAACAACTACCTTAATGAAGATTATATCGCAGTTGCGACGCGAGCGATCGGTAAATTATTAAAATAATAAAAATTTACGGATTACCAACTGCTATACAGGTGTAAAAGATTCGTAGTACAACCCGAAAACTGGTGAATCTACATCATATTTGGAGACGAATGTGTAATATGACTTTTTAATCTGAGCTTGAAATTGTTTTTTTCTTCTCATAAAAGCTTTCATAAATAGGTACTAGGTACCGTAGATTAAATAAAATTGCACAAATTCTTATTAAAATGCAGTTTATATTTTGTTTTCTTTATGGATAGTATTCATTTGACTAAATAAATTAATAAAAAGTAGTAGTAGAGTGATAGAGATTATATCAAATTAAATCATTTTATATTCTATAACTTTTTTGGGACACACGGAGAAAGCAGGAATTACTGTATATTGTAAATATCAACTAAGTTTACATGTTTTTAAATTATTATTAACTGTTTAGCTAAATTGTTATAATTTTAAGAAATACGGTAGGTTTGCTCATTGGTTCACGGTAAAGCCTTGAGATTGAACGTAAGATAGGGTGTGATCTCACAGAGATATACTGTTAGGAGAATTATTAACATAATAGGTAATTGTTTAATGTAATACACTGACGTATAAGTCTATGTATTACATAATATAGTAAAGAACATTCACTTTTAAATGCTGCTTCATATAAGTTATGCTCTTAGGTTATATCGTTTATTTGAAGTTATATTAGTAGTAGATAGTATATTGTTTTGTTATAAACAAAGACATTCAAATATATTATAATTCTTACTTTGTTTTTCGACTACTTAATATGATTAATCTTTTAATTTAGCGTCTGTCCAAGTAATTAAATATCCAATACTAATGTTTAGATAATATTTTGTAATTATAAAAATATACCCAATAGCGTATTTAATTTGATTGTGATTTAATATTATTAGGTGTCTAATAAGTTACACATTCCTTACATGTTTTAATAGATCGTGCTTTCTCAAGGAAGTTGTAAAACTTGTAATTAACAATGAAAAGAGTACTTTTATATGCTTGTATTATTTTTCTGGAATATCCGATTGTAATAAACTTCGACAATACAATGTTAGAACAATTATTTGATGGCGATTCAATATAACAATTAACTCATTGTTTCGCGAAACAAAGTTCCACAATATGAAAAATATGTATTTTCCAATCATTATCTTCTATTATTTTGTTGAATTGATTTTTTTTAAAATGAAATATAATATTATTATTCCTCTTGGCCGGGCATTGTGTTCGTAAATACGCTTTTATTGAATACAATTTAAATTTTGGTAGATATTGACAGAAAAACGCAAAAATTGTTAATCTCTGCCGTCGATTATTATACGTCAAAATTATAATAACTTAAAACCCTTTTTTTATTTATTATTTTTTCTCCTATATTTTGTTGTAATAAGTTAATCACTCTTTAAAATTTGTAAGGAAACACATTAATTTATATCCTTAAATTTTATGACCGCATTGAAATTAATTTTCCTTTTACTTTTACTTACCTGATTATTTCATTATATTCTAATTAAAGTTTCTATTAGCGATTTGAATACAAAATCTACAAAATATCAAAACGCACATAATTATTATTAAGAATTTAAACTCGTTTCAATTTACCTATTATTAGGTTTAATAAAACGTGAACGTAACAGATATGTTCGATTATCATTCAGGCAACAACTTGCATCCCTTCTTTTTAGCAAAATTTTTAAAACCTTGTACTTTTATAGCTTTGACGCTTTTCATAGTAGACAATATAACGTATTATAACATGGTTACATGTAATTGCGTACCTTTTGTTAAGCCGGAGGTCATTTTTTACTAGAGGAAGTAAGATTATATCATACGTAAGCTATAATTATTATTGGTCCAGACATTGTTTTAAAAAACTTGTTGGCCGTACGCATTTATAATTATTGTTTATTGACGTAAAAATAGGTACCGAGTTGTGATTCTTTTTTATAATCCTTGTTGGCTTTAACTATTATTTAAGGGGATATGGCGTGAGCATAATTATGGTGCTTTGATAATTTTCAGTAGAAGTCTAGATTTCCAACCCGTCAGATCATACGTCTATAAGTATTTCTTAGGTAGGTCACGTGAGAACGGTTTTTAAGAATATTCACATCATGTTTAAAATATGCACAACACGACCAAAATAAGGTGTAAACAAGTTCGAGGTGCATTTTATAGCGGCTGGTTCCGCCACGATGAGAACTCTCTGGTAACTTTGTCCGAACGAGGATCGGAAAATGGAAGAAGGACTTACCAGAGCTGGACTCAACAAGGGCGGAAAATGACGATGAAGGATCACCAAAAAGGGCGAAGTATCCTGGAATACTCTGGAAACACCACGTCGAACTGACGCGGCGGGACACAAAACGAGGGGCACAGCGCACTATTACTCACTTTCACCGAGGGGGGTTTCGGGAATTGGTTTCTGGGAAGCTTGGAGATGGAGCGAGTATGACATGGGGATTTTAATGGAAAAGAACTAAGAAAGAACAGATGATCACGAGGTCGATGTAATGTTGCTGCGCTGAGCGGGTTTTCAAGACTGACAGGTGTTGCAAATAGGTGACAAAAACGGAATGGTATGGATGAAGGTAGGGAATAAATTTTGGAAGGAATCCGAACTACCTATCACCAGAGAGTTCCATAAATGGCCAAACCAGCGGCTATATTAATAATCTTTGCTAAAATTTAGATTAATATCGAATTATTGTATGTTTTCAATAACTGCCCAATCACTTGTTTTAAAAAACCAACGTAATATTGTTATTATAGTTATTTGGATACAGTTTCTATAGAAAAATACTAGTTCTTCTACTACTTTTCCTTATACGTACCCAATGGTGCATAAGGCACTGCATCGGTACTCTGTACACTAGATCAGTCTTACGTGTCAGTGCCAGTCCAAGGTATCACACAAAAAAATAGCACACTGAAAATGTTCTTTTGCAGATTCTCTACAGTTCCATATTCCTAGATTACATTACGAATCAATAGTTAAAAAGAAATCAATTAAAATAGTTTAGAATCTTATTATCAGGAACTCAAAATGTAGTTTATAAATCTATTTATCTCAAATTCGAGTGATACTTATGAAATACATATTTTATTTGTTTTTATACTGCTGTAGTGTGTCTACGAGGTAAAAATATTAATGATGGATATTTATTTTATTTTTATGGCGTGTGCTGTTAGAATGGTTTGTAAATATCAAATGGACAATAACTGTCCGTTTTTGGATAGGAAGTAAAAGAGTCACGACTAAATATCCAGCCTTGAACTATTTCCCTCGGTCAGCTAATATCATACACTCTACTTCCATTATTTAATCACTCTGATAAAACATAATGACTCACAGAATTATAAAGGAATTTTTTTTTTTTAAATCTGATTCCGGATATCGTACGGATAATACAGATAATCATGATCAAGATATTAACGATAATCACAAATTAATCTTTATTTACTAGTGTTTAAAATATCTATGTTTTTGTATGTAAGTTTGTTGGTGGAAAGATAATACAATAGATGATGGGAAGGAGAAAACATAATATGTAACATTTTGGGTGTGTTCAAATACTTGTACACAAATCTGGATTTATCCCAAGACGGGAGTAGGTATATATTTCATTTTGTATCCCTACAGAGATGAAGTAGATTTTTTCCAAATTCAGGAATATGGATATTCGAGCGTTTACAGGGCTTATGACCTGTCATTGGCTGGGTTAAGTGGCCACTTTACGTACTACAACATTCCCCGTTCTGCTTATTAGCGAATATCCACACCGGGTAACATTTTTTATTTTGTATTTATTTTACGAATCGAACACCATTCACCAGCGCGTAATTAGCTCCATCTATGCATTGAAATTGGAATTTCAGAAAGCAATCCAAATACCAATTATTGCGACAAATTTTTAACGTTTTAATGTGTAAAAAAAAGTATAAAAAATATATAAGATACACTTACAATAATGTTTTGAACGTTACTTGATTTTCACGACGCAAAATTTCATTCTTACCGTAGGTTTTTTTCAAAACTTTTCTAAATGTGTTCAATTTTAACCGTATAAATAAACGAGAATTTTGCCATCAGAAAACTAAATATAACGAGATTTGAACAATAAACAGGGTACAAACTTTCCGCTCTAAAAAATGCCGAATCTAAAGACAGCCTTAATTCTTAATTTTTAGTATTATTATATACCAGCAAGCCATTAGACTATAAAAGCCAATTGTGTTTAGTCGCGTGATTACTTTTTATTTATTAATTATCACAAATATACGCAATAATTGAAACTCACGAGTTAACGCTTTCAGTTCCGGCTGTTAAAATTACATAATGCATATATTTTTACGTTATAGGCCAGTGTTTCCCAACGTGGCCACGTTGCGTTGGGAACGCCCCACAGGCGGGCAATTTAAATATCTTGGGGGCAATGCCCAAGACATTCAAATTTGTTGCATTGCGTTGTCAAAAAACGCATTTTCGAAAAAAAAAGGACTACAACTCTGATTATACTCGTAATAAAATTTCAATATTCTCTTGCATGGTATGTAAAGTTCTAATATTTATAATAATTTTAATATTTTCATACATAGTTTGTAATGTTTTAATAATTATAATAATTTCAATATTTCATTACCATTAGTATGTAGTGTTTTAATATTAATTTTTCATTTCATATTCAGTTTGTTATGTTTTAATAATTTATAATAATTTCAGTAGTTTATTAGTATGTAGTGTTTTAATATTCATAATAATTCCAATACCGTAGTGGTATGTAATGTTTTAATATTTATAACAATTTAGGACTGCCAATACCCAGCTCTTAGCTTATTTGGCAGTCCAGGACCATAAATATGTAACCTTAATGTGTACACACTAATTAAATAAAATAAATAAAAAAAAAAAAAAAAAAAAAAAAAAACTTTTTTCATAATAATAGAGAAGATTTTTTATGTATTGTAGGGTTGTAGGTACATCAAAAGTATGCTGCAATAGAAGAAAATCGAAGATAAAATGAATTTAAAACATCATTAGAATGCTAAAGCGTTTCTTATATGCATAAAATTTTAAACAACTCTTTGAAAAACATGTAAAAAAAATACGAAAAAGTCATTAATTACAATCGCGATCACAAAAATGTGTGCTTTTGTGATATTTTAAAGTTCATTATTTATAAACAACATTTTGTGTGTGTCCAAATACTCTCTGGAGAAACTGTGGATTTCACCCATGACGGGCGTGTACTAATTTACAACCATCTCAAGAGAGACGAGAAGTTTGGAAGCGAATATATTTAGGTGTTTACCTAGTCAATGACAGGTCATTAGCCCTGTAAACGCCTAGATATCCATATTCCCTTCCAAACTCCAAGTGTATGTTGAGATAGCTGTAATGTATTATTTGTATTTATTTTTTATAGTTTTATATATTTTTCACATACATTTTAGTGAATTATTAGGAACTTATTATTATTATCAAATCACCTAGACTAAAAAGGTTATTTTTCAAATGTCATGATACAATATTGGGATACGAACGACACCAACTTTACTGAAACTCAAAACCATTGGCACGTTTCGTGATGTAATTGAAATAAATTATTATTAATTATTTTTAATAAGGTCCATTATCGTTAATTCGAATTGTGTCATTTTGTGGGATAACAATAGAAAGTTTAATATATTATAATGTATTTCGTTAGTCAGTACTTCTAGTTAAGTTTTGAAAAAAATATTTGCAAGAGACCTTCTAAAAACAACTATATCGACCATACCTAATGAGGTCTTTATTTGGACCAAAGCGAGAAGTGAATGCGATGATAATTTGATTAATGAATGTGAAAATTGAACTCAAATCTCGTTACATTTTCCAATGAATCATCATATTATGTTCAAATTGTTCTAACAAAAAACAATTTACTTGACCAACTTTGTGTATACTGAAATGAAGATGTACATTCATAACAAATGGAAATCATCATTATCATTTAATTTCTGCCCCATACGCTTATGTGTTACGCAATAAGTATTAAGTATGGATTCCACAAACTGCCTCCAAGCTAAGTGATCAGCCGCTAGTTCCTGGGCCCAGCTTATTATTAACTTATCTGTATATAATATGTATATATATATATCATAGTTGTGACGAGTTATAATTATTTTATTTTATTTATTTATTTCATTTCACATTTAATATAATCACAATAATGGGATGGCGACTCAATCAGTAGAGACCCATGCCAATGATCTGGCCCCGACTCACTAGATAGTCCGTGTCGAGTCAGGGCATTGTAGTATTATACATAACACATTGTAGTTCTAAATATAATTGAATATTTACATAATAAGTATAATCCAGGTTTGGATTTCACAAATTTAGAATTTACAAAAACAATATTTTTGTATGCCAAATTTTAATAATTAAATACCTTTATTTTGCAGGTATTTTCAATATATCACGACCCATTAGACTTATCCAACTAACGACACCGACCCTGTGTTTGGAGAAGTCGGTTAATAATTTGGTTTGTGTAATATATCTTAGGTCCAAATAAATGTGAAGTGGCGCTGCGCTATCGTTGTCTTTCTTTTAGGAAGTAAATAATTTATATTTGAGGCAAAGCGAGTGTTCATGTTTTATAGCGTTTTGCACTTGTCAATACTCCAAAATTTTACTATGCATGACTTAACACATAATTGTAATTAATAATAACATATAATACAACAGTAATTGCTAAATATCTCTGATAATATACCGATTACCGTCATATATATACGTTGTGATGAAGAGGATTCAGGTCCTCTATACTGAACCAGAATCCCCGTCATCGCTTCACCAACTAGCTCAGAGGTGAACAAGAAATCTCTATGAAATATTTTTTTTTAAAAGAATTTATCAAAACGAATCTACTGAACTAAAGCAAGAGAACACGTTGTCAAACATACGGGACGCGGACCTGGGAAGAAATAAAAGAAATAGGAGTCTCAATACAACAGTTTATTTATGGATGATGCAATGATTATAAATACAAAGATCATATGAAACAAAGATTACAGTCTCACATACAAGCTGTCTAACCTAGAAATTTGAAGTTAAAGTTTGTAAGCTACGCATTCCTGCCTTTAAATTTTCCACACCTCAACCAATTACATTAATAACACAATCTAGTCAATCTGAATCTACGTTTGGCCATTAAAACTAGCTCACTAGGTTGAGGGGAATTTACAATAATAATTTTGATAAATCATCTAATTTGTACAAGAATTAAAATTATCGAAAACATTGACTAGCACACGGCGATCTCGCCCAACTTGGTCTAAACACGCGGTGCATGGCCCGAGGCAAATTTGCATACAGGTGGCGTGTTCGACGATCTCGGCAGCTGTAGACTGGGATCCGTGGAGATGAAGAATGGCTTCGATGCGGGCAAGGGCGCCCGCATCTGATGTGATGACTGGATGATTAGAGTGCGCTCTCAAGCAGCACGTGGGTACAAAAAAAATAACCGGGCATCTTTGTAACTCGTGAAGTTTGCTAGGATCGCTTGGTTCTCGCCATCAGCGACGATCCACAACATGAGCGTCCAGCGATTTATACTCTCCGTATCAACGGATAAAATTTTGAGAATAATACTAATATTCAAGGAACAAAAATGAAGGGGAATTAGGAAGCCCCTAATGAAGAAAAGAAAAAGACAGTAATTAGGCAAGTCGTGGGTGCTATGCTAGGAAAGTTTGATGCTGCAAGTGGTTCAAACTTACGGTTCCCTTGGACCGGGCTTCTCACAGATACGGCGGCTCCGGCATCCGGGATTCCGCCGTGATTCGACAATTTGTCAACTAGCTGGTGTCAGCGGCCATCTTGCATAGCCAACTGCCCGCCGTCACAAATAAAACTGTCGAGAAGGACAGTGTTGCCACTTTAGGAAGTCGACGCGAAACTCCGGGGCAGGTACCTAGTACCTGACTCGGAATCTACAACGTTACAACGTGTCACAATTATTCTTTTCCTTCGATGTCTCAATCCTGGGGATTTGTCTGCAGCAAGGCTCTGCATCGTAATTTCCATTGCACTATGTCCTCCGCAGCCCTCTTCAGCTCAGTATATGAGGCTGGGTTCATGTCCTCACACACTTGCTCCAGATACTCTCGTCAGGGGCGCCCTTTGGAATATGTTCCCACAGCGATTCCTTCTATAATGTCCCTCATATCGTATCATGTGGCAGATCCATTGGGCTCGCCTCTCACTGATGCTTTTGATAAGGTGCCTTCCTCCTTCGATTCTTCGGAGAACCTCATCATTTGTGATGTGGGTATAACAATATAGATATGTCGGTAATCTGCGCACTGTACGCTCTTCCAATACGGGGAAATAGCCTAAAGATTGTCAGCAATGGGAATGAATATACAGTAATTATAATATCTGTATTTTATAAACTTTATTTGGCAATAATGCTTAGGTACTATCAGTATCTCCTCTTACACCATTGTCAGTGCATTGCTTAAACCTATCAAATGAATTGGATTGACCATTTTTATCGTTTTATACCTATATGTAGGTACCTACCGATATTCTTTTTACACAATTTCAACATATGACTCGATTCTCTATTGCCGGTATTGTCAAAGGAACCTACTTTCGATAAAAATAGAAATCAATGTAAAACATCGTTTTAGAAATCACAAATTTATCAATATAGCTTTGCATTAGGTTAAACATTTAGGTTTTGCATAAGCAGAACGAATCACAATTTCAAAATCGAGTTATGTAAAATAAAATAATTATCGAAAAGAAACGTATTTTTTTATTAAATTATTAAAAATATTTTCCAGCATTATTTTTTGTTACTGTGTATATTTTGATTAAATAAGAGGGGAGATGTAGTGGCCTATGCACCATTGGGTGCGGATAAGGGAAAGTAGTAGTAAATAATCATAAGATTGCATAGATTTTCTTCTTTAAAAATTAAAAATTAAATAAATAAAAATATCAAAGGAGAATTTAAAGAATTTACTAAGGGTTTATAAACGTTATTTTTTTCTCTTTAAGAGCATCTTTTATCACGTTACTAGTGGCTGATTCTCCTTACAATCGTATTTTTTTCCTGGAATTTACCAGAAATATTTTTTTCAGTAATAATATCTGAAATTAATTTTAATTTTCTTTTATGATTCCAGATGGTGCCGAAGAAGGGGTGAGTAGGAAGCGCCCCCGCGCCCCCGCCAACCCCCTGCCACCACGGGATCCTCCGCAGCAGCTGGACTACGGCGCGCGGGAGGGGGCGCGGCACCATCACGAGGAGGAGGGGAAGGGTCACGAGGAGGAGGATGGGGACGACTTCTCCCCCGTGGAGCAGGCTCCTCCCTCCTTCCTCAGCCCATCGGTCCTAGAGTACCTAGAGCTGGGAAAGTCTATTCCAGGTAACTACCAAAGTGGCGGGGATGAAGTATGAGATGGAGGATACACTGAGGGATCGTCCCACCTCCACCCGCGACTGTTATAGAGTCCTTGGGGACTCTCTGTCAGTCACGCTATTTTATGCAGGACTTTAAATTTTTGCTGTTGCAAATGCATAAGCAAATTGCAGGCCAAAGTTTCCAAGAAGTTAAGTCAAGAGGGCGACAGCATCGATCAAGTCAAAAGAAAATCATGATGCCGCCACCCTTACGATCCCTCAGTGTCTCCATATCGAGATTATCTTTTTTTTTTCTTAACATACAAAACAAGAATACAAATTAATACAGTCAACAAAATGTGCCGTAAAAGTTCAAAACAATACAAAAGAACAAGAAAAAGGTGTATAAAAGATGGAGGATAGGGGAAAGGAACCGGAAAGGGGATGGCTTGAAGGATCCTGTCTACGCCTGTCCCAACCGTCAAAAACTAGGCCCGAACAGTGATAACCGAACCTCACTTATTCAGGAGACCCAAGAGTTCCTGTTATCATAGTAACCTTGTCCCCCTTCACCAGCTTCACTCAAAGTACTCGTATATTCAATATCACAAACATCAAGGTTTGAGTAAAATCATTTCTGTTTTCGCATGCTTAATGGAATACTGACCCATTAGTAGATAGGTCAGAATTGAGTTACATACAGAGACAGGCTTCTGTGTGCGCCATCATCTGATCTATACTTTATCAAAAATCAAAAATACAAGCAATTATGATTAATTATTAATAAGTATTAATTTTATGCGTCAACAAGTAGGATGTCTTTTCATAACAAGACTTTTGCGATGTCCCAAAAATTGAGTTTTTTAGCAGTATTCCATTGTGTGTGATCTTATCGAACTGAGCGCATCGAGCCCGGAACCTCCATGTTGTGGTCAGGTCTTAGCCGTTATGCGACGGAGGCTGCCAAGTACTTATCGCAATAATAAAGGAAGGAGTCATTACGTTAGTTTAAAATCCTGACACAGCAAAACAAATCCATACATCAGGACTTGTTTCCGAAAAATACAGACATGTCCTGAAAAATCCAGACTTGTACTGACAAATCCTAACATGTCCTGATGAATCCAAGACATGTCATAACATATTGTGACATGTCCTGACAAATCCTGACGTACGGTAACCCTACGTAAGACAGACAGACAATGCAAGTGGTTGTGCCATAATAAGGCGACACGTTTTTATCCTTCAGTAGAACAATGCCTCACGGCTTTTATATTGTGAGCTATGTTTTATTTGTACCCATGATTAATTTCACAAAAAAAGTGAAACTGCATTTACATATTATTGTAATTTTACGATTGTTTGTTACTTAACGAAGTTTCTGTTTCGTTTTATTTCATATTACGGCTTCTTACGTATGCACTTTACATTATTATATTGTTAAGGTATCTAAACACATTCCTTAAAAAATAATATGATCTATGTAGGTAGGTATTTATACTAAATAGAACAGTGCAAGAGTGATATACTGAATAACCACTTATCTTTCTCCAATTCACTCCTATGTTAAACATGTGGACATCAGTAGATCTCTCCAGAAGACCCTGTCGCCGCCTAACACCCTAGCCATCTCCTACGTCAGTTCCGCATCCGTCAGCTCTGTCGATTACATACGAAAGATTATCATTGATGGATCCCGATGGCGATAAGATAAAACATATTACATATTTTTAAAACATCTCTCGATTAAAATATACCTATACTTAGGAATAATTATTTTTTTCGTAATTCTCACTATTTTTAATATCTGTAATACAGCTGTAAAAAGATTGGTCTAGTTTCATAAAAAATTATTTTCAATTTATTCATACGAAGGACATAGATATATAAAATCATGTTAAAATATGATTTTTCTGAGTATAATGTATTGGGTATTTCGAAGTAATAATTTCGGTGCCTATAGTAAAAATAATACCTACTATAAACCTCTGAGCTGTTTATGTTTATGCGTAGTAAATACAAAACATATATTTAAACATAACTTATATGCTACTCAAATTTTTTTACTTTTATCTGCGTTTGTCAATTTTAATAATTATTAAAATTTTAAAACATAGATAGTATATATATATTTTTTTTTAAATTAACATTTAGTAATATAAAATAACATTTACTTTTTAACAGGTAGATTTTGGCTAGACATTAGCAGAAAACCAGTATGCAAATTAAATACATTTTTGTATGAAGAAGTTCCAAGAATTTATTCAAGAAGTCTCAGTCTGTGACCAAAATAGCTAGTAAATCACACAGGGCATTGAAGATTCCTCAGATATGAGACATTTGGCCTCTGAATTAATTCAATTTAAAGAATATTTTCATATTTATTAAGATTTATCAGAATATACATTATACTGGTTAATGGCCGTTTAAAATACATAATTTATTATTCTGGATGCATTGGAAAATTTGAACCACCCATGAAAGTGCACCGAGCTTTAATACAAAAACAGGTACAAATAACATCATAATTTTATATTTAAAATATCTTATTTGGAAGTCTACGAAAGTAGTGGCGTGAAACTAGCCTTTAAGTGCATAAATATTATGTCGTTTACGAAATTGTTATACTATATAGGAACACGTAAGCCATAGGATTGGATATAATACAACGACTACATTCCCTTCTCCGCACCCAATGGTGCATAGGGCACTAAATTAGTACACCAAGTGCAGTGAATCATGAAGGATTTACACTTCATAATAATTGTATCAAATAAATAAATATTAAAAGGAGATAGAGTGCTATCAACGAGGAATGTATGTAAATCTATTTTTCTCGAATTTTCACAACGAAATTTAATGTAGGTATTACCGAAATATTTATGGTTTCAGATTATTGATATTGGCAGCTATAACTTACATAAAAATCTGGTTTTCTAATTTTAAGACCAGTTTTTTCTTTCATACAAATATTCACGTATCATAACTAACCAACTAACTAACCATCACGCCATTTCTCCGTAGGGAAGGCAGAGAGGATAGAACGCCATACCACTCTGTCCTGACATACTTCCTTGCTTTCTCTACATTTAAACATCTTCTCATGCACATACGCCTATTATTTCAACTTTTCACATGTCCACTTTCAAAACTTGTCGTACTTGGTCATGCCATGTCTTTCTCGGCCTTCCTCGGCTCCTACACCCAGGCACACTTGCATTTAAACTGCTTTTAGTCGTTCTTTCATCCCTCATTCAACCATCGTAAAAACCCTTTCTTAATTTGGTCGATAATGATTATATCAGCCTCTGCTCTAATTTCGACATTTGTACACCTATCATACATAGTCTTACCACACATTCGCCCGAGAGATCGCATTTCAACAGCATTCAGTCTACTTTTATCATTCTTTTTCCAACACCACGCTTTACTACAAGGGTATCATTCTTTTAGTAAAACATTAAAAAAAATTCCAGCTTATCGACAATAATTTTGGGGGGGTTAAGATCACAAAGCCTAACTATAAAAATACACATTTTAAGTTAATCCCGATTTACTTATATCTAAATCATCTGTCTCGTAAACATTACAATATCTAAAAAGATCTTAAAAGATTTTCTGCGAGATAGAGCTTCATGTCACTTATAAATACGACTTGGCATTAAGCAAACCGAACTAAACTCAAAACACGTATTTTTGTAATTATGCCCCTGTGATTCTAAACCCCCGAATCGCAAGTACCTACCTACTCATAATTTGTTTACGTGATTCTTAGTAGATTATTATTCCACAGAAAAAAACTTAATTTGGTTTATTTGTTTCAAAGCTTGCACAGGACAAGAATTGACCTTCGACCCCGGATGACTTGGCCGCTAAATTCATCTCAACACTACACTCTTAATAGGTTGTGTTATGCAACAGTCAGTCAACCCAAATGCCTTTTTACCTATGAGACTTAAACGCACTTTAACGGGACAGAAAACTGTACAATTTCTTGTGCAGTTTGCAATCTGTCCCGTATAAAGCGAAAACTATGGAATATTGAATGGTCGGCGCGACGCGACGTTTGGCTGATCCGACAGTTAATGTTTTTTGTGAAAACTTTTAGTTGATATTGATAAATATTCATATCCACTATCATCCGGCGAAGGCGTTTTGGCTGGCAAGCATACTACGTTTGCCTCCCGTTTTACAAGGCATCAGGTTCATGGACGTCCGCTGTTGACAATCTGTCTGCAGTTAGCGTCAGAACTGCGGAACGAAGACTTGGGAGGATACTGGCAGCCGATCGCTTGGCCTGGCAGGTAGTTTGTGGAATCCATATGCTCCACATAGGGAGGGTTGATTGACTATTGCATAACCAACCATATCAAATTTTACATCACACATAAAACCATTAACATAAACCTACACACAAATACCTATATATGTGTGTATAAGCTCTTCATAAACGCGCCTTCTTATTGTGTTTTTCAAGGATTTGCTGTCAAAATCTTTAGCTCGGTCACGCGAGGTTACCTATGTGTGTATGTGTGTATGTATAAGGTGGTGCTTAAAATGAGTATGTGTTTTAAAAATCTAGTTAGGTAAGTACTAAGTACCTACTTTGCGTGGCAAAAACGTTTTTTTATTTTTTATTTGAGGGTAGCAAGTATAATCATAAGTATTTAGTTTTTTTACTAATAACAAATTATTAAGTTTAACTGCATTCGCTGAACCAATGCAGTGGCCTATGCGCCATTGGGTGCATGCAAGGTTTAATAGTATACAACTAGTATTTCAAATATTTAACAAACAAAAAAATATACTGAAAGGAAAATAAATCTAAGAATGTAATTCCTGTAAAAACCTAAGTAAGTAATTAATTTTATTATAAATAATATTATCGGAAAATAGAAAGGTGAGTTGCTTAAATACTGATCACAAATTGATTTATTTCAGCAATCAATTGTGGGACTTTAAGTGATTAAAACATAAGTTAATTATTTCGACAGAACAAGTTTATCTATGCCCACACAGATTATATGTTGATAGGAAATAATTTGTTATTTTTTATTAAGCTCTAAATCATTTATTTTAATATCCAAACCAGGATTTCTCTAATTTCTCGGATTGCTTCTCTAATTTCTCGATCGCGTGATTTTATAACTTCCATCACGCCATTTCCCCGAAAAAATTAAATTGTCCTGGCAGACGTTCCTCCAATTCCGTTCTCAAATATCGATTTATATTCTAACTAAAGCACTTGTTTTACCATCATGTCTTTCTCGGCCATTTCCCCGAAGGGGCATCATAGGCAGAGAGGATAGAACATGCCACACCAACTAAAAGACCTGTCCTGGCATACTTCTTTTGAAACTCATTGGTTAATTTCATCGCATTATTGTCCGCCTGAAGCAGTGCACCTAAGGCATTGAGGTTTCATGCATGAACTCGTGGCGATCAATACGAAATTTTATTTAAGTTGTGGTTTTCCACGTTAATACTTCATGTATGGTTAATTGAACTGGCACTGAAGCGTAAAACTCATCATCTTACCTTCGTGTAGTAAATTGGTGGGAACGTGGTTTGTTTTCATGAGGAATACAACAAAGAGGCACGGATATATTATTATCATCGCTATCGGTTTGACTGGCTAGGCCATGTAGGTGGTGAAGGGACATGGACTGAACTGGCATTTGTACATGTTTTGTTCCGTAAAAGGAGGTATCTAGAACTAATAGATTGCTTAGTGGGGTAGTCCCCGGAGGACTTGGTGTGCGCTCGCTGAGTCGGCCTGTCCCAGGCTGTTTGTGTGTACGTGCGTGGAGGTCTCAAATTATATCCCATCCCTTAACTAAATTCTATTGTGTCCTTTTTGTATAGTCATTTTTATTTCAATATTTTTTTGCAAATTATTATCATATATCACGTATTTAGTCAAATTTATATTATCCGTAAATAAAACAAAATCAAAAACAGCATTTTGATATGAATTTGTGCAATTTTACTTAATCTGGGTTACTAAAGAAAGCTTTTATGAGATTTATTTTTTATTTTTTTAAAAGCTCAGATTTAAAAGTCATGTTACACATTCGACTCCAAACAATGATGTAGATTCACCAGCTCTCGGGTTGTACTACGAGTTTTGTTACTCCACGTGTATTACGAGTATGTTCACAGAGAGAGCGGATTAAGATAAAAGACGATGAAAATTTTTCTTTATGCTTTTTTCATACAAAAACATGAATCTGAGAGTACTTCGGTACTTCGTTGTTAACATTTTTAAAGTAATTTTTTTTATCGTAATTTCAGGAAGACCTGGAACTGACTACCCCATCCTAGGAGAGGTTCCATACACCAACTTCTACTGTGATGAGCAGCCCTATCCTGGCTTCTTCGCAGATACTGAGACCAGATGTCAAGGTAACAATATATCTGATAAGGGCTTTATGCCCTATCTATATAGAGTAATTAAATTTTGGTAACTATATTAACAAAGAACAAATGACCATTGCGTGCGGATAAGGGGAAGTAGTAGTACATAATACGAAATACAATAAAAGCGTTTGAAATATAACATTTCAATACGTTTAATGATCATAACACCCACGGTACGAGAGATTGAACTATGAAATATAAGAGTGATTAGGAGGTCATTCGAACTTCGTGTTAAATAAACATGACGTGTGTCTGGGCATGTCTGAATAAGATTAATGAATGTCAGCCATTAATAATAACACTTTACACGCATGTTTAAATACACGATCTATTGTTAATTTTTTATAATGGATTATTTTTAAATGCACATTTGGTTCAGTTTCAATTCATCAACTTCCTTAACAAAAAATACCGTTTAAAAGGACCATTTTATAAGGTTTTTTTTTTACTACTGCATACCAACAAAGAAATTGTAGGTAGTTTTATTTTATTTATTAACAATTCACATATCGCCGTTTAAAATTACAATAGTTAATTAGACAAAAATACTAGTATTGCATGGATACAATTACTTTAATACCCAACCCTGTGAGTATTTAGATAACTTTGATGTGGTTGATGCGAAAATTTGCAAGTTTTTTTAAAACAATGAAAATATATATTTTTCAAATATGAATAACAATTCATTTAAATTAAGTATTTAACTGCAAACGGCTGATATACTCTTTATAATAAATATGCTAGATCTTTATCTAAACTTAACAACAAATTTAATACATATTTGCGAATATGAATACATATTTATTGAACATTTACATTGTATGTTACATTATAAAACAGTTAATTAGGAACGGGCTATTACAATGGTTTGGTCATGTCGAGCGAATGAGTGATGAAAGAACGGCTAAAATAAGTTATAATGCAAGTGTGCCTGGATGTAGAAGCCAAGGAAGGCCGAGAAAGACAGGGCATAATCAAGTTCAACATGCAATTGAAAGTGGACATGTGAAAAGTCGGAATAATCGGCGAGAAGATGTATGAATGTAGAGGAAGCGACGGAAGCGTGCCAGGACAGATTGGTATGGCGTTCTATCCTCTCTGCTTACCTCTTCGGGGAAATGGCGCGATGGTTAAAAAATTAGTTAGTTCAAGGACAAAAAACTTACATTTTAACTTAGTTATGAATTGATTTATTATGTAATAAAAACAATTACTTTTATAATATAAGATTCTATATACTCCGATATTAATAATAAATGTTTATTGATTACTACAAATAATGTAGGTAAAGGCTGTCTGTTTGATTAACCTAGGTCAGGTAATGTTATGTTAACATTATGATATTTTCTTAACAAACAAACAGTACACTGCAAATATTGTTGAAAATTATCGCAAAACTTTGGCAGTTTCTTATTTATTTAATAAATGACTATAACCTTCAACGGAAAACCTTTCATCAATAACAAAAAAAAGCCATTTAACATCTAGAATAGAATGCCAAACCCCGCATAGATAGATATCTTTGCTCACAGACCTAGCCGTTTGCTGACTTATGTACCTTCTCACACATACCTACCCGATTTTTTTCTATATTCTTTTTTAAATAATAATATAATGTGTATTTATTGAAATATTTATTAAAGTTGCATTACTTAAACCCTTTTTGTCTTACGAAGTTTGCACTTTACGAGTGATAATTTTCATGACTAATTTTTTTTTAAATTTTTTTTTTAATTTTTTTTTTTTAAAATTTATTTTCATAAGAATTTTTTTTGTTTACAAAGAAATACAATATAAACACATATACATTAGGAAAAAATAAACAAAAATCCCACCAAGGCATAGCCTGTTTGTGGCCATACTGTGAAAGTCAAGCAGTATGCACGAGGCAAAAGAGAAAAAGATAATTTAAAAAAATACAATAAATTGATATCTTTAAACGAAAAGAAGAAGTAAAGACGTAGATTATGTTATTGTTATGGTATGTATAGTAAGAATGATTCAACTAATTGAAAAACTTTTTTTTAAATTGGGGTTTTTATTATAATACACTATTAATGTATAAAAAAATATATGAGTTCTTATTTAAACTATTCGGATATAACTATGCAAGAGAAAAACCTTCATAACCATTGTTGAAGTTCGTGAACGGATGCATCAACCTCCAATAACTGCAGTCGTGAAGTCGCGGCGGCGGACCTGGCTTGGGCATGTACTCCGGATGCCTCGGGAGAGCCTCAACCCGAGCTGCCTCTTCTTTATGCCTGCAGGACCCCGCCGTCTTGGTAGACCGTCGTTGACCATCTTCCGGATGTACTCGGCGGAGCATATAGACCCGCGTCTAACATGGGAGGAAGCGAGAGAGTTGACCGGCGATAGGGTCTCCGGGATCTAGTGATGTCCACGAAGTCCACAAAGGAGTGAACATGGCGAAAGAAGAAGTAAAGAAAACTTAGAATAAAACAAATAGTCGTAGATAAGGATTTCAACCAAATATTTCCAATTGATTTCTAACATGTTATTGATATTTATTTATTGATATTTATTTATTTATTCACGCTCATGGGGCTTTTACAAAACAAATGTAAGTATCAGTACCAAAGCGACGCATGTACATACATAATTTAACATAATAATACAGGCATACATAATATGATTTTAAGATAAAGCAAAAGAAAAACAATAAAATACAATTATAATAATAACTATAGTAAAATTATAATAAAAACTATTTAAAAAAAACAAAAAATCTATGGACAGTCAATCGAACAGGGATCACTTTTTCGGTGATACACAGTAATGTCGTTAATATTGATTGTTATCTTATGGTACAGAGTATGAAAATATTTATTTAAGGAAATATTTTGTAAGGTTATGTTTAATCTGCATTTCATTGGTGTGAAAGATATCGATGGTATCACCTAGTTTGTTGCCAATAATTGCTAGCCTATTTCTTAAACTATGGTAATGCATGTTAGTATGGGTTTTTTCTTTTTGGAACAAAGCATTATACCTAGTGTTGATCTTTTAATGGGTCAAATAATATATCGTTCGACATTTATATATAAAGGTAGCTTATACGTAACTAACTGACGTAGAGTTCTCATAATAATTCTCTTATATATCTGTTTATCTATATAAATTAGAACACACATTTTAATGTCGTAATACATGATCTAAAACGATTGCAAACAGAAACAATCTCTTTGAAGTTTCTTGAAAGTTATTAGAAAGGGTCCAATCTTCGGTTGAGAAAGGCAAATCACTACTTAGTAATGCGTAGTAGAATGTTTGATTTACCAAAATAATCTACTGTAATTAAGTCAATTAATAAAACTGAAGTGTTCCGGGCGAAGACGTTTCGGCTGGCTGCCTGGCTGTATATACTACGCATGTCTTCCGCGAGTTTAAGCACTAGAAAAAAATGTATTATTTCTAATTGCCAAAAGGAAAATATTTCCAATAAATAAATAATTAATAAATAAAATATCATCCGGGTAATCAGGTAACCAACTTTTTGGTAAAAGTTTGTTTCTTACCCACTCGTTGACTTTCTCGATTAGAAAAAAAAAGGAAATTTTTTATCAGCCGTTGTTCATTTGGTGCTTTGCCGCAAATGAGGGGGAGAAATCGTCATTATGATTATTTTAATATGAAATTTATTTTACTCACATAATCATGGTATTTTTTTATTCATAAATAATAATTTTATCCTAATATCTACTAGTAAATATACGTATTTTGGTCCAAACCTTTTGCTGCCTTAAAACAGCATACTCCACCACGTGACTCGCGGCCGCTTCCCATACAAACGTATTTCTCGATTTTCTCCCTGGGATTTGACATAAGAGCAATAATTTTTTCACACATTTTAGATATCGACCAGATGCGTGTTTGCATGGACTATTTTATTTGTTAAAGAAGATATCTAAATGATAAATAAGACAATGCAAACACGCATCTGGTCGATATCTAAAATCTGTGAAAAAAATATTGCTCTAATGTTAAATTCCTGGGAGAAAATCGAGGAATATGAGTATATGCTCTTAAGGTCACTTAACGCTTGGTCTTCACAGGGCAATCGTGATCTTGCAGTTGGCGGAAAGCATGTCGCCAGAATTCGCTCTCATCCTCCGATATAAAGCACTAACCTATCTCCAGCACGTCTGAAAGTCTCCTGGAGAGAGAAACCCGTCGCCTTAATCACAAGTCAGGCCATCTTGATGGGCTCCTTCCACGGAATCAAGACATTTTGATCAGCCGCCGTTATTATACGTTTTTTTTATGTCCAAGAAAAGAAAATTCAGATTAAAGATTTTCAGTACTACTCAAGTAAAATTACGCTTTACTACATGCAAAAATAATGTTTTTTATTTTCTATATTTCTACAGGTTGGCACTACTGTGACATAGACGGCAGGCAAGCAACCTTCCTGTGTCCAAACGGAACCCAGTTCTCCCAGTCGGTGTTCGTCTGTGATTGGTGGTTCAATGTCCGGTGTGAGCTGTCTGAGAAGCTTTACTTCCTCAACGACCGGCTGTACAGGAGGCCGGTCGTAGAGCCCACCAAACCGCACCGGTACATCACCAAGGATCTGCTAGAAAATATATTCTCTAAGAAGTAGAATAGATGGCCTGCAGAAAGACCGGTCGTAGGGCCCGCCAAACATCATCGGGACATCGTACATCATTAAAATCTGATAGAAAACATATTCTTCATTATTTTTTAGGAAGTAAAATAGTGATGCTACATAAATATATACTATAAGGCCCGGTCGTAGAGCCGCCCAAACCACGTCGGTACATTAATGACCCGTAACTTGCAAAGGAACATTTTTGAATTTTATTTTCAAGCAAGGCATTTATATGAATGTACCTAAAAAGATCGTCGAATTAGGGACTAAGATTTTTTGTGATAGTTTATTTAAAATTGTTAATATTGAATAAATTGCGTATTAAAAAAACAATATTTGCAAAATGCTTTTTAACTAACTAGGTATTCTGTCCCTGTCGTCCACTGTTGACAATTCGTCGGCAGTTTGCGTCAGAGCTGCGGGACGTGGACTTGACTCGGGAGGATGCACGGGAGCTGGCGGCCGATCGCTTGGCCTGGAGGCAGTTTGTGGATTCCATATGCTCCACATAGGGAGCGGATATGGTATGATGATGATGATGAGGTATTTTGTAAACTGTCAATTTTCTTAATTGACATTAAAAAAAGCTTTGTGTTTATTAAAATATTGCCAAAATATTACTTAGAATAATAATAACATAAATAAAATTATATTAAAGTAATATTATTATAATATGAGATACCTTTTATCTAATATAATGACGACATCCTTGGTTTTATTGCCATAATAATATAAGTTATTTTTACGTTATGTATCTATTCGATTCGTATGTTATTGAATAAATCATATGATTTTTTTACGTTATTTTGTTCCCTTTTTTGTGTTTTGCAGCAGAAATCACTTTAAATGGAAGATTCAATGTTTTTGCTTAACGAAAACAAAATATTTTAACCTTGATGTCCCACCTGTATCTTCTTACTCACCTTCGTCATTACCATATAAAATGTCCTTTTTTAGATACAAAACTACAAGTTGGTACCTATGTTAACATCTTAAAGCCTTTAAAATATTATATATTTTCTAGGAAAAAAGGTAAAAACGTAAATATATATTTTATCTAGATGAGAAACAGTATCTGCTGACTTTGCTGATATGGTCGATAAAAACAAAATACAATTTTCCCAACATGGCAAATAAAAAAATATTTTTATACAGTTTTGAATTTCATTTGTTAACACTAGGATATTGAACATGAGTAAAATTATGTATTCACAAAATTTTAAAGTGTGAATATTTACATATTTTTAGAGGAAAATGTCGATTATGGGTGTTATTCACGAATACGACATTTATGAATGATGAAAAATGGAAATTTTTATACAAAAATAAATGTGATGCGAAGTAATATTAATATTTTTTAATGTTTTTGAATGAATGGAATCGCATACAAAATTTCGTCGAAATAAATTGGTTTATTTGTTTCCTTTCCATCATAATATATACCTATGTCAGGGTTACTTTTTCAATAAACATGTTATTAGAATGTTTTTTTATATTCATATTTTTTATTGTACATAGTACGTACATATTAAACTGTAATTAACAAGTATTTTTCTGCAGTTTATAAGTATCATGTTTTTCATAGTAAGTACTTCTATTTATTTATATCAGAAAATAAACGAAAATAATATGAACAATACTTTAATTTTATTTTAAATACTACCTCAGATATATATATTAAATTCAATAAAAAAAACAGATATTTAGGGCCTGACAATAACCATTAAATTCATCATCATTATCATTCTCTATTCGTTTCCTATACGAAACATATGGATTCCACAAACTGCCTCCAAGCCAAGCAATTGGCCGCCGTACTCCCAAGTCAGGCCCAAGTCCTTGAAATCACCATTACAATAAAATAAAGTAAATAACCCACATTTTAGCAAAAGAAAATCGTCAGTTTTCTTGTAAAAATATAGAATTGTCGGTTTTAATGCGTTAAAGCGACACCTATTGAACGAACTGTGCACTAAATTTGTCTTGAGTGATTCTACGTAAGTTGGTTGAAGGCTTTAGAATCAAAGCTTCGTGTTACTTCTGCTTCTTTTTAGCAATACGGCCTTCAGCGAAAGAAGTAAAGTGGATTTACCACAGATGTCATAAAAACTAAATAATATCTCAAACATAAAATGTACCAAACATTAAAAAAAAATTATAAATTTCAGTAATTTTTCAGTTATCCTTGGTTTATTTTTAAGGGTTCCAAATGTCGTTACTTATCGGTACTTGTCAATACTTATCTTTAGGTTATTTTTAGGGTTTTTAAGTGTCGTTTTTCACGAAGTGATTTTTTAATAAAATATTAGATATTTGTTGAGCTGTGTAGCGTTCGTAGAGTATGTGGCTTGAAAGCGATATAAAATCTTCACCATAAAACTAAAATGTACCCAGTATTTTAATGTTCCGAATTTTTATCATTTTATGCTGCAAATGCGAATTGTGAATGGCTTTTTTCGTGAATACAAAATACGTACCTACATTATACAGGGTGTAATAAAACTCGATGTACAAGCGGGAAACCAGTGAATTTACATCATATTTGGAGATTATTTATTATTTATTTATTTTAACCACCTCAACAGGCTAGGAGGCCCAATTACAGAGGGGAACAACGTCACAAACACCCAGGCTTGAGAAAAATCACTTTTTGATTTTTTGAGTTCTCACCGGGAATCGAACCCGGAACCTCCGCATCGTGAGTCCAGCCATCGTCTTAGCCATTACGCTACGGAGGCCGCCAACCGTGGCTTTTGAAGATTTTTTTTATTTATTTGACCCTTAGTTTTCGAGAAAATTGAGTACAAAGTTGAATTTTTATTTGCAAATTGTTATCAAATATCATGTATGTACTTTAGTTAATACTATCTATAAAGAAAACAAAATTAAAAACACGTTTTAATAAGAATTTGAACAACTTTACTTAATCTGCCATACTTATGAAAACTTTTGTGAGAAGAAATAAAATAAATTTTTCAAGCCCAGATTAAAAAGTCATATTACACAATCGTCTCCAAATACGCTGTAGATTCACCAGTTTCCCGCTCGTAAATCGAGTTTTGTTACACTCTGTATAGAATCATTAAAAAAC
This sequence comes from Micrasema minimum, assembly GCA_022494985.1. Taxonomy (NCBI): domain Eukaryota; kingdom Metazoa; phylum Arthropoda; class Insecta; order Trichoptera; family Brachycentridae; genus Micrasema; species Micrasema minimum. The sequence goes on along the minus strand of JAGVSP010000169.1, from coordinate 51,236 downwards.
CAAAAGTTACCTTCTTTGTATATTTATTATTTTTAAATTTTAAATTTTAAGAAATAATGTCAAATTATAAGGAAATACTTACTTAAATTGGATTCATTATAATGGGGATGTTGTTTCATCCCAGACATTACAAAAAGTTACTTTTGCATTGAATACATTTATTTGTTTTAACGTGGAACAGGATTAGATAATAGAAATACACATAGTGATTTTCATTCTATCTCCTCTTCCTATGTAAAGCATATGGATTCCTCGAGCTGCCTAAGACGAGGAAATTATATTTCAACACTGGTTTCTCACGGTTATTAATAAGATTGAACACTTGTTGACTTTTACCATTTATCCACAATACTGTTTCTATTGGTTTATATTCTACCAAAAATATCAGCGTTAAGATCTAATAAATTTCTCATAACAATCACCATACCACATACATACCATGATCAAATGGCAACATTCCGGCCATTGTTCACGGAAATAATAAGAATAAAACAATTGTGTTAGAACTTTCTGATTTTCAGAGAATGTAGCGAGAAGAAATATGTATCTATGCAGACACTCACAATAAAATAAGTCGTAATAATAAGTACCCAAAATAAAAGCGAATGATTTGTACCAGTACTGATATATTATTATAGTAGTTATGTCGATACTGGTTTCGGCTGACTGAGCCATATGCAACGTATTTCACCCGAAACCATGCTGGCCTTTTTTACAAAGCACCAGGTCCCCGACGTCCATATGCTCAACAAAGTGAGCGGATATGGACTGATGATGATGATATGCAGAGGTTGAGGATAACGCAAAAATCAATGGAGAAGCGAAAGTTAGGAATATCAGAAATTTCTTCCATTGTAGTGATCAGCGGCCATTTCTATGCCAAAGGGAATATAATATATCAACACTCTACTGGCACACATTTATTTGAACGTGCATGAGAAGGTATTATTACCATACTCAAACAACATCTCATATACGTCCGCTGATTATCACAAACATTTAACATGCTCATTTTCAAATACTTTTAGCCTAATTATAGTACACATTGGAAGATATTTCTACATTGATATAAACCTGCCATACAATACAAGTAAATAATACAAAGTGGATGACATAAAACTCTCAGCTTTACTTATTTTACATCTTCATCAGACATTAACTTTCGAGAGGTTTAAAAAAGATGGAACTTGTTTAAAACAAAACGATAACGTTATAATACTGTACCAAGTTTTTTCATGCAGATAATTTTAGTTTTCGTGCTGCCAATCACTGTTATAAAAGGTGAGAAAGCTTTTAGCAAACCTATCAAGATATAATACATGCACGTAACATGCTTCAGGAGCCTTATTAATGGTTCAAAATAGCTGTCTATAAAGCGTGAAATTGCTTTCAGTGACGTCATTGACACTGTAAGAAAAGAAGATTTTTCTACGTCAAAGTTTTTCACGCGCCTACATAATATCAATTCTTTATTTTTAGTGCTTTCACACAAACATCATTGTATAGATTACGCAGAGAACATCATAGTCTAAGCTTAAATCGAGAGGCGCACAGTTTACACCCGCGCTGTGCAAGCGGGTTTCCTGCAAGGCATCGGACCCTCTCGATGTAATATGTACCTTTATAGGTCAATGATCATTCATTGAACAAGAATTCATTAGAAAGGGCGTTTCTATACAAAAATTCAAAAAATTTACGCTTCCGGGGTTAATTTCATGACACCACTTATTATCAAAACCCAGTCAATAGACTCTAGGCCAATACTCGAAACGTGTGACGTAGATGTCTAGTGATGACGTAGATGCCTATTAATGATGACGTAGTGGGTAGCTAGACACCTAGACACAGTAGTATTTTTAAGTATGGCACGTTTTTTTTCTGAAATTCTTGTTTGAAGCCCATACTGTCCCCATACGCAAAAATGAGTCTATCATCATCATCAACATTATGCCATATCTGCTTCCTATGAGGAGCAAAAGGATTCCACAAATTGCCGTGCACCCTCCCAAGTCAGGATCACGTCCCGCAGCTCTGACGCAAACTGCCAACGGATTGTCACCAGTGTAGTTCCAGGGTGCCGAGAACCTGATGCTTTATAAAATAGGCAAGCATGGTTAAGGCCCTCGGGAGGCATACGTAGTAATATGGCCCAGCCGACGCCTTAACGGGGTGACATTGTAGATACCAAGGGTTGCTGCATCTGCTGTCTCAACTCTGTGTTTTTCACAAAGTCAAACCACCACATACCAAATATTCTTCTGAGACAACTATTCTCTAAACTCAGAAGTCTGGTATTTTGGGCCCTGGTCAGGTGCCACGACTCGCAGCCATATAGTAGAGAGTAGCTAAGAATCGTCACATGATTTTTTATTTTTTTATTTATTTATTTAACCACCTCAACAGGCCAGGGGGCCCCGACCGCATTTGGTTAAAGAAGTCACATATATCTGGCTCCCAGAATAGGGTTCTTCAAAACGTTATAAATAGTATATTTTTACAATTCCAACGATATAAAACACAATGATCAAAAATTTTGTTTTCATTTATAAATTTATGTTTTAAAAACACGAAAATACAAATGATTTTTAACGCCCGTTATTGGCTAATGACGTCATTTCCGTCTACCGTGAAAGGCGTGAAATTCATTCCGTAGATTCATCCTTTATTGCTGTGACGTCACACCGCATGCGTGCCAAATAAAGGATTTTGCGAGCGATTTGAAAAAGTTCTATTTCAAGCCGCGCTAGAAAATTCATATGACATCGTAAAAATTTAAAAAAAACTCCCTTGATATTGTAATTTTTCAATCAATTTTTTGAAATCAAAAATAAAAAATCGGAAAGAACCCAAATTACAATTGTATCCCACCTGAAAATAAATTAGTAAAAGTTAAAAACAAATTTTGTCTATTCGCGAAAAACTGGCTTCATGAGATGGGCCCAGAGAAGTGTCTTGAGATGGTCACCCCACCAAAAAAGATGTTTAGTATTATATAAATTTATACAGGCATTGCCCAGTGAGGTATTTCATAGATCTAAAAAAAAATGTAAAAAATACTTTAAAAAAAAAAATTATAACAGAGGAGAACAACGTCACAAACACCCGGGCTTGAAAAAAAGGGAAACCGCAGTACACGTTTAGCAGATAAAATTGTGCTATGTAGGTTAAGTTGTTTTTCAGTGTCTGCCTTCCCAGAGGGCATGTTCAATTGAACTGGAAAATAATTGTAATGCATTACATTATTAGTATTAACTTTCTCAGTTAAACATACTTGAATAGTGTTATGTACACGGTCCCGTGAAAATTATTTTATAATTTTTTTAATTTTTATTTTACCTGCGTGCGTAACATTGTTTATTAATATAATGATTGTTTTGGAACAAGAATACTATAATTATTTTATATTAGTACGATTGCTTAAAATCCTTTTTTTATTTAAAAGGTGATATACCTATGTAGGTGAGGAGGAAATTCGCACATCTGAAATCTGACTGCCCGCCCCATGGTGTAGTGGATAGCACACTGGGCTAGCTGCATAAGGCCTCAGTTCGATACACATCGCGGCTTAAAAAAAAATATTTACCAGAATTTAAAAACAATTCATGCAATTATTTACAGAGATGTTTTATTTTACCATTTATGCACATTTAAATTAGGTACGAGGGTAAGGAAAAGGAAAATAAATTTTGAATACGATAACCTAAATATTGTGTGTTTTCTTATACATATAAATAACACATTTTAATGTTTTAATGTTTAAAAGAAATATATAACGGTTTCAAGATGGAGTGTTTAGTACTTATTTCATATTGTTATGAAATAATTCTTTTTAAATCAATTGCTGAAATCTTATCAATTAATTATTTGTTGCACCGTGTACGTACAATTATTATTAAAATAATGCACATTTTTACAACTGCTTAACTGCTTTGCAATACCACTTCACTTTACGAAAAAGTTATAAATTATATATTGTGCAAGTCTTGTGTATATTGTGCACTCCACTGGGACTTATTTCAATTCTACTGAATCTATTTTTTTAAATATCTCATGTAAATAAAAATGAACCATTAATAAATTAACTAACCCTAAAATAAACCTTCTTTCCTAATTAACATTTCGATATTACTACACAATATATGAGAAATAGAAAAATGAAGAGACAACAGAAAGCAGGTAAAAGACAAATTAATGATAAAAGGGTTTTACCAGAACAACATTTTGTAGTATTTTCTATAAAGCCTCGATTAGAGGTTCTAAAATACTTCTGCCTGCAAAAATATAGCATAGTAATTGTTAAAATTTGGTATGCAAAAATATTGTTTTGTAAATTCTAAATTTTTGAAATCCAAACTTGGTTTTATTATACTAATTATGTAAATATTCAATTATGTTTAGTACTACAATGTGTTATGTATAATACTACAATGCCCTGACTCGACACGGACTATCTAGTGAGTCGGGCCCAGATCATTGGTAATGGGTCTCTACTGATTGAGTCGCCATCCCATTATTGTGATTATTAAATGTGTGAAATGTAATAAATAAATAAATAAACAAATAAAAACTTCAAAAAGGTACAATAAAGGTAAACATAAGATAAAAAGCATGTATAGTATTATACATTGAAAATAATTCAATTGTCGTTTTTCTTCGGGGCCGGCGAATAAAATAGTAGGTACCTTCCTACTCAGTAAGGACAATCAGTTAAAAATACCTTAAAATGTTTAAAATAATTTATTCCAAAATTATTATCTACTTACCTCATATAATTAAAACATAAAATCAAAACAATTTTTATAACAGTTGCATAGGTAATTAGTAATTTCTGCCAGAATATTATAAAAAAAATTGCATTATCATATAAAATTTAACAAATTATAGCTAGAAAACTGCTTATCATAAAATAGTGAATACAAAAAACCAAATCACTCATTTTAAATTAAACGAACAATTGGCCCACTAAAATGATTTTTAGACCGAAAAATCCAATGTTTCTTGGTTTTCATACGCGAGCTGTGTTCAAAAGTTGTAGAGTCATTTAACACAATCACGATTTTACATTCTTAAGCCCGACTTGACAGAAAAAATAACGTTGTAACAGTTCCATAACTTGATAAAGATATAAAAAATTGGGAAGGAAGTCATGGAAAGTGTACTAATAACATCTTTTGCGGTTTGAGACATAGAAAGGAGGAAAAGGTTACCAAAAAACTTGGTTTTAATGATGGACATTCAATAAAAAACACTTGAATTGAAATGTTTCGAAATATCACAATACGTAATGAACGTTTAAAGTGAATAATCATTAACAGTAATCTTTATCTTGATGAAAGTAAGTTAAGGTATTGGTAGACTGATAATGATTAAGTAGGATTATGACAGTTATAGTTTTTATAACGTTTTTGTGATCGAACAAGTTTTTAATGGCATTTAATTGTTATCCCATTTCCATGTAGGTATGTTCATATAATATGAAGCTCATTTAATTGTCTCATTTAACAAATAAAATATTTAAAAAATAAGAATGTGCATACACGCATCTGATCAATATCTAAAGTGTGTAAAAAAATCATTGCTCTTTTGTTGAATTCTAGGGAGAAATTTAAGGAATACGTTTGTATGGGAAGCGGCCGCGAGTCACGTAGTGGAGTATGCTCTTAACTAGTGGTTTAATTTTATCAGTTTTGGTACAACAATCAAAATTAATAAACAAAAATGTACATGCCACGTTAGTACAGTATCACATGAGTCACTTGTGTTATTTTTCTGTTTTTTATCCAAATTAAATTTACTGCACTAAATTTACTTATTAGACTAGCGATTTGTGGCGAGGCGATACGAATAACATTGTAAGCTGCAGAAATTTCAACTTGAAAGGTGCTTGAACGACGGCTTCTGTTGTCGAAAAATGGCTTTGATTAATTATTATTAAGTATCGTGGTAACGTTAAATTTCTCTTCCAACGTAATCTCGACTATTCAATCACCATTAAATATATTGAGATATATCGCACGTGAACGATAAAAGTAGCACAAATCTGTATTATTTATATTTGATTAACCACCTCAAAAGCTTTGTTGGTTGGAAGATATTGCTTAAAAGCAATAAACCCGCTATTGTACACTTGCTATGTAATTGTACATGAATGAAGTTTTAATAAATAAATAAATAAAAGCCAAGCGGCTATAACAGGGGGGTTAATATTTTTTTTATTCAAAAAACATCTTCCGAAGTGAAATATTCCGGAGTATATTTTTTGTCCGCCTCGTGGCATGGCGGTAGCGCGTTTGGCTGCCATGCATGAGGTCACGGGTTCGATTCTCGATGACGGTCAATATGAAATATTTATTTGAATGTAATTTTCACATAAAAATATTTCATATGTAATACCTTGGACTGGCGCTGAAGCGTGTGACTAATCATCTTGCCTTCATGTTACAAATTATCAAGATTCACTGCACTTGGTTTACCAATGCAGTGCCCTATGCACCATTGTAGTAGTAGTATATTTTTTGCAGCTAAAATATTATTTTCGGCTGATAAATATATTTATTTATAATGTAAAATAATAAGTGATTTTTCAATTAAAATTTACTTTTAATTATTGACGTCGTGTTTTTGAGACACTAAATGTAAAAAATTTTTGGAACTGAAAGCTTTGAGATATTTTGAATTTTCATTGATTACGTCGAAATTGACAAAAACAGTAGGTAGGTATTCACAAATTGAAATATTTGCCAATTTAATAAGATTGCATAGATTTATTTTTTGTAAAAAAATATTCTGAAGGTAAATAGGTGTGATTAATATAAATAAAATTGTCATCAACATTTTAAAACAAAGAAAAATAATATCACAAGATAAAACTTCATAATGATTTATTATTCTAAATCTAAAACTGCTCACCAAAAAAGAGTTTTTCAGAGTTTTTAGAGTTGTGCCTTTGTTATTCCGGAGATTCGATGTTTGTGAGCGCTCAAGCTGGTCCAATGAAAGTAGTGGGAGGTATTAACATTCACATTGAACTTGTGACGGACAAATTCACGTTACTTTTCTATCGAATCTGACGCAATCATTATCTCTATTCGTTTTCGTATTTGAAAAGAAATGATGAAGTATTTATGCACAAACTCACTGGTACGTAATGATGACGTCAGTTTCGATGAGGGAAAGAATCGTTTTAATTATGTTTGTACGATTGATGGAAAGCGGCATTTTTGCTCTCAATAAGTGTAGAAGTTACATAGATAAGCTGTTATGTAGAAGCGAATAGTCATTATTGTAATTTCTCGTAGGTAGAACATACTTTTTACATAACGTAAAAACCCAAAAAGGTTAAAAAATAATATGTATAATACATGTACATATTTCCATGGCGTATTTTTATTTTTTCCTTGTAAAATTCGGTCATAAAATGGCTTAATTTAACACAACCCATTTTTGTCAAAACTCCGAAAAAATATCAAATTTGTGTCTAAAAATGTTTTCTGTCTGTAGTTTACGTCAGAGCTACGGGACGTGGACCTGACCTGCATTTGTGGATTCCATATGCTTCACATAGAGAGCGGATATACGAGTAGAATGCTGATGATAGTGAATATGGCAAAAGTTTAATTTTTTTTTCTTTTAATGCCCAACAGTCAAAATTAATATTTGGAAATATTTTTTACTGTCACATTTCCTAAAGCATCGTCCAAGATATCCCCTTAAAATTATAAAATCCATAGCTGGAATATTCTGGAATACTGCGAAACTACTCGTTATGTTTTGTTTTATTCGCGATGAAAAATTTTATAATTCTCCAAAGTGGTGATTGGTGATGTTTTAAATAAAATTTAAACACGACTGATGACATTTAAAAAACGACACTTACGTATAATACCTTCTGCCCTATAATATATGTATACCTATGCACTAGTTTTTTAGTAGTTTAAGTTTTCTTGTAACTTGTAGCAGATACAATGTTTAACTATAATATTTATTTCAAAAAACTATTATAGTATCTATTGTACGTGTGCAGCAATTGGAACTCGGGGACTCTCTATCTAATTTATATTTTAATTGTTGCAAATGCATAAGCAAATAATTGTAACTAAACAGTATATTATTGTCCTCTACTGTAAAATCAGTTTTTTCCCTTTTAAATAATACTCTAAAGGTAGTTTTAATAATGTTCCCCGCTAACCAGCGGTCTGTAGTGGAGGCAAGTAAGAAAATTCGACCACTCAGTTTCAGTTCAGCTCTTGATTTCACTTGAGAAGGTCTATGTACGTACGTGAGACTTCGATACGTCACGCGAGAAAACGTAAACAAACTCCGAACGTAAACAGTTCAATTTCAAATAAATAGTTAGTTATTGTTTGTTTGTATTACGTGAAAATAAGCAGTTTGTTTTTAATCATTTGACTGATGAAGAATTGATTTGGTGGGATTTTATTTTTAATAATGGAGTGCAAAGAACATTTTGTTTTGGGAGTTTTGATGATCTGTAAGTATTTGAAAAATGTTTTATTTTATTTTAATTTTGTGTCAAGCACATGAAAGTTGTTGCTCCGTCGCTTGTTTTAGGATTTTTTTTTATTGAAGCTTGCATAAAATTCTACAAAGTCATTTGTTTTATTGTTAATAATTTTTGTGATATTGACAATAAGTTCAGGGCAAAAAACGAAACCAAATGCATGTTTATCAATGTTATTTTAACAAAAAATGTAGTAATATATTATAGATTTAGAATATAAATATCAAATTAAAAGGCATTCATACTACTAGGTACTACTACTTACATTGATGCATAGGAATACCAAGTCAAGCGTATATTGGTCATTTTTATTACATGAACGTAAGATGATTAGTCTTACGCTTCACTGCCAGTCCAAGGTTTCACACATGAAATATTACTTTGAAATCACATGTAAATAAATATTCATGTTGACCCCCTACGGGAGTCGAACCCGCGACCTCATGCACAGTAGCCAAACTCGCTACCGCTAGGCCACGAGGCGGACATTCATGCCCCAAATAAATTGTTGTTTAAATGTTTATAGGGACCACATCGGAATTTTGACATTTTAGTTTAAAAGTGCATATTATTAGTTAAATAAATACCTCGGACTTAATTTAACTAATTCGTTTAATTACTATTCTTACATTAAAAGCAGTATTTTCGTGTAAATATAATATCATTACAATAAATTATACCAAATTCTCCAAGCCTCCTGTGAGATTTTCTCAAAGATCCGTTGGACAAGCAAGATGCGAGAGGATGAAAATTGTTAACATCATTGACATTATTGAATATGTAGATCCTTTCAAGTAAAACGTTTTAAATTTGATTTATTAATTCCGCATTTGTTCCAAAACCTACTCGTTTTTATGTCTTTATTTAAATTCGTTTGAATAAATAAATATATTTGACATACATGAAATAATCGCGCTTTGTAATTCAACGTAATTTTCATGTTAATCGTAACCAAGTTTGATATGGTCTAAAAATCAACTAGAAAAAAAACGGTAATAAAAAAAATATTGTTTACCCTGTGTATCTTATTTAAATGAAAGATTTTTGGCTGTTTGATTATGCTTGTAGGTACTTATTGCATGAATTAAGATATAAAGAATATATAAATAGACAGATTGAGGTTTTATTGAACGTAAATATTTTTATATCGTTAAAAATAAAGGTGTCTTTATCGTAATACCTACTCTATTACAATATCTAGCTTGTAAAGTTGAAGATAAAAACTGCCAGTTTTGGTGATGTTGATTTTTGTGGCCATAACCAGATATCGCGAATATTCCACATTTTCCAAAATTTTTATTTAATTGTATATAGTAGAAAATTTTGATTGAAAGAAACGTGCATTTTTTCCATAACTAACCAATCTAACAGTCGTACAGTTTCATGGGATAACAATGGGTTTCATACATTTTAATTTATAAGTAAAAAAGATACAAATATTAATAAAAAAACAATGTCAAATTTATTATGAACGTGCATTAGCTTTACTTTCAAAACTCAAAAGTCTGCAATTTCGGGCCCGAGTGTTCACTGCTGACAATCCATCGACAGTTGACGTCAAAACTACGGGACGTGGGTCCTAGTTTTGGGAAAATGCACAGGAACTGGCAGAGGATCGCTTAACTTGGAGGCTGTTTGTGGAATCCTTATTCTCCACATAGGGAGAGGATAGGTTAGGGAGATGATGACGATGATGAACTAGATTATAAACAACTATCAATACATAAATAAAGGACGATTTTAAATATCAAATTATAAAAGATATTGCAACTTTAAAGTGCAATCAACGCATTTATATTTTCTAATGTCCCAGACATTTTAGACCACTTTTCTGTATTGATCTAATTCTGTATTGAGTTAGTTTGATCTTTAAATGTACTTAATTGTTATCATTTGTCAAAGTCCGGCTTAAAAACGCCCACAGATTTATTTGATACCTTAATTAGTCTGTCTAATGAATGTTTAATGTCTGCCATTTTCATAATAATTAGGTACATCATCTTAATACTTCAAACAAATTTCTATATTTCTTTAAAATAAAGAGTGCAACTTTAAAAAAAGGTTAGTTCGCTACGTATTCGTTTTACATAACTTATGTGCTAAGGAATACATGTTTTATTATTGTATTAGATACGTGTATATAATAATTATTCAATAATTATTTTTTAAATGTACATTTTTTTGTTCTTTTTTGTATAATAATAATTTAAGTAGAACAATGATTTTGACACCAAAAAGTTTGGGCGCATATAAATGCTACCACAAACCTCAAATAGTTTAACAACTATTTTAAACGATAATAATCGAATAATCAGTATTATTTTGCTTACTTTATTGCTTATTTTGCTTTTATAGTACCTAGATTTAGTATTTAATTACCTTATTTACTTAGGTACATATGTATACTTTAGCGTAATCTCCCTCACCAAGCACAAGAGCTTATTTTTTTAATTGTTGAGGTATGGCGTTAAGTTTGATATTATACATATATTTACTGTAAAAAAAATTGTAATGTTGTTTATGAAATATGAAAAATAAAATAAAATTAAAAAAAAAACTTGAGTATATATATCTATGAAAGTAAGTTTCATTTTTGACAGCTATTTACTGACATTTTGATTAATTACGCTTTTTATTTATTGTTTTTAAAAAAATTACTTTAAAAAAACTCTGTTTATTACAAATAATAATATTATGTTGTGTTTACAGTTATTGATAGTAATGTTTTGCATAAAATTGAATACATATGGAATTTTCTGCTGTGACATTTGATTTTATACTATACCGCTTTCAAAATGATTACCGGACATTATTATATTAAATATATTTAATATGTATGCTAGGAAATTAGAAATTCGGTTTTAAAAACGCTGTTTTTCAGATTAACATAAAAAAAGAAATCTTATGTACATATTCCATGGCAAACACCAATGTCAAAGATCATAACTACAAGAGAGAAAATACACCAGTTAGTAGATAATCCAGCACTGCGATCACCAAGTATCTACGTGTAGATATGTATATCGTAGTTGTGACGCGTACCTTGGACTAGAACTAAGGCGGGAGACTGATCATCTTGGTTTCATGTTACAAATTATCAATATTCACTGCACTTGGTGCACCAATGCAGTGAACTATGCATCGTGGCGCATTGGGTGCGTATAAGGGAAAAGTAAAATCAATAACGGCAAAAAGTTCTATATGTCACATTGGTAATCTTTTCATTAGATAGGAAGATACTATTAGCTTTTTTATTATTATTTATTTATTTATTTATATTTTATTATGCTAGTCATATATTTAAAAAAAAAATACAAACTAATAGTTTACGAAGATTTCCCAAAGTCACTTTCATTAAGACCGGTCCGGAAGAAAGTAGTCCACTGTCAGTAGACAGACTTCTCTGCAGTAAGTGATCTCAGACTAGTTACAGATTCAACTTTGCTGGTAATAATGACGAGACTATGATACTAAGTAAAGTCGCGTAAAGGTCGATCCACACGTGGTGGGATGTACCGTACCGTACAGTGGCCTTCAGTGCAAAAAAATATCAGTAGATGGAACAAATACTTGAAAGTGGTCATGTAAACTCAAGACGGGATCTGGACTTCTTCGGTGTAAGTCTATCAAGATTTAAACATTCACTGAAGTAGACCCGATCCTGTCTTGAGTGTGTCCACATTTTATTCTAACTGTCTAAGCTTCACCAATTTAATGTTCTGTTACTTATTTTTACTTTAAATTTGTATCATACTAGTTACAAATTATCTGATAATAAAGGCGAGACATTAATATCTACTCAAACGTTCATATAAAAAAATTAACTGTCAGGTCAGCCAAACGTCACGCCGACTATTCAATATTCCATATAGTTTTCGCTTTATACGGGACAGTTTACAAACTGCACGAGCAACTGTACAGTTTTCAGTCCCGTATAAAGTATTCAATAAACTGATCAAGATATTCCTAATAAAGATTTTGAATGTTTCCCATTAGTGATGTAATTATTTTTTTAATCAATAGCAAGGTATCTTTACTAAATTGAAATCTTGTTTAAGTATGTAATGTTGATAATATGTATTTCTTGATTGAATTCTGACGTACTATTAACCCGTCAATGTTGATATGATGGAAATAAGGTAGCTTAACTTGTTTTGCAATAAATCAATCATCCGATTTATATAGGCACACGATATTTTATCAATCAAAATCCAATATTAAGAATTAACAAGTAAAAGATTGAAGTTGCAAAAGCCACGCCTGGTAGAACATGAATTATTTATGTAAGAAATAATATAAGACATTATTACAAATATTTTAGATTTACAAAAATACCAACAAGGTCGTTTTCTTTGCATCTACGATAAATTTTAAAGTACATTTTTTAAACTTCTTCCTGGTTTGGTTCAATGCTGTATGTTGAAGTCTGTTTATGTTTTGAATATAGTACAAAAATGCATTTCATTATGATCAATGCTACTCAAGTGCACTGTACAGTTTCTTGTGCAGTTTGCGAACTGTCCCGTGTAAAAAGAAAACTGTTTGGGATATCGATTGGTTAGCTGACCTGACAGTTAATGTTTTTTAAGTAAACGCTTAAGTAGATATTGATACATTGCTTCAAAAACCATTTGATATATGTTTTTTATACATTGGAAAATAGAAGAATATTAAATGATTTGCTCTTTCCGCTCAAAGTATTAAAATCTATGTTTGATTGCTGTCAAACAACAAATTTAATTAGTATACTAGTGCCTGGTCGAGTTACCCGTAGAAATGCACTATTTTACTGCAGCCAATGATCGACAAATTACAGTGCAAACTCATCTATACGACGAATGCACGCACTGGCAAACAAGTATGCTAATAATATTTTTCAACACTAATCTAGTTCATTTTAGGGAGCATTTTAGTCTGGATGCCATCTCTGGCGGTAATGAATAGCTACCTACTGTGTTACATTTAAAATGTAATAAATGGGCGTTAAATAAATAAATAAATAAAATATCTATCGAGTCAGGATTTTAAAAATATGTGAAAATTTATTTTAAAATAGTTCTTATGATATACTCAAATATTTCAGTTTTGGGACTGCTTTCAAATAGTCGGAAATACAAACATTAAGTTAAAAAAAGAAACTACCTAATATTTCAGACTGAAATTCGGATATCGCAAAAATACCTCCGTTTACCCTGTACCACATTATTTTGCAATAGTTGTTATACTATAAATAATTCATAATGTACCTTTATATTAAAATTTGTTAGCCTGTCTAATATACACGCTCTGTTAATTGGTACATGGGACTCTGCAATCGGTTCACCTGCTGCAGCATTACCTTGATCGTTAAATAAACGACGATGATACTGCCAAACCAAGTCCAGAGCAAGATTAAAATATTACGATGATAAGTCACTTTGAATAAATCATTTTAATCACATAGAACAATAACTCGAATCACTCAGAATAAAAATCTCGAATTGCTCTGAATAGTTTATTTATTAATTTTATATACGCATACATTCATTGACATTTACATTTAAAATATAATATAGTATAACATACAGAGACAAAAAAATAAAGAAAAAAGTCGATTAAAACATATTATACGATAGAGATCTGTATTTTGACTACTTTTTAGCCAACACATGGGCTACATCACAATACTCGTTTCCTAGGTGTGGCAATCTAGAATCAGTCTGACTTTTCACAAATCCTTGATCTTCATTTAAACTATGCCTCTCCTTTTTAAATAAGAAATAAAAACTGTATGTTTATGTGTCAATCAAACTAATTAATTGTAGTGACCTAATTAACACCAAGTTTAGTACTGAAGCGTAAGACTGATCATCCTACCTTCATGTAATAAAATGAGCAAGATACACTGTACCTGGTGTACCAACGCAGTGCCCTATGCACCATTGGGGTATGCGGATAAGGGAAATTAGTGGTAGTAGTAATTAATACCCAGTACGTAATATGTAAATAATTATAAAAAAAATATCTGAATAAATTTTCTGTGCTTTCTCAGTATAAAGCAAATAGAAAGCCACGATGTTATTAAACCTACGTATGTTTACAATGATATCAATTAATTTATTTCCATCAGCACAAGGTTGGTAATTATATTTAATACATGACTTATCTTTGAACGAAATCAACAGTAATTTACAGATTTTTGAAAACAAGAAAACGTGAACTTTCTACATCCGCCGGTAGAAACTTTACAGCCGCCGCAGAAATTTCAATTTTGAGATAAACCTGTGTTATTGGAGATAAGCCGAGAAACTAATGGCCAGCGGTCAGAAGAAAGTTACGGAGAAAATGGCAAGGTAAACTGTCAATTTTCGCCCCATTTAAATGAACGTCGCGTCGGTTCCACGTTCATTATAGGGTACTAAAGTTGAATAGAGTAAATAAGTCATTACAGACAATTGCTACTGAATGTCGAAACATAAGTAACAAGTGCCTGCAGAGCAGCACAATTTCATTCCGGGTCTGGGATCTCCAAATAACCTTCTTCTTCTTCTTCTTTCACCACATTCGCTCCTATGTGGACATCACTAGATCCCCCCAGGAGACCCTATCGCCAGCCAGCTCTCTTGCCCCCTCCTACGTCATGCCCGCATTTATTATATGTCGTAGATTCACTGGTTTCCCTGCTTCTACATCGAGTTTTGTTATACGATGTATACCTAATTAGTTAGTAATTACAGCAAATTTCAGTGTTATACAAAACATGTTCATTATCGATCAGTTTCTGTCTCATTAACATTTCCCAGTTCTATAGAAATGCAAATCGCATGTTTGATAATCACAAATAAATATAATCGATTGTAACGAGTAACGGTTGTGCGAACATTCTCGGATCCAGCAAGACTGTTTTTTTTACTTTCACTGCTGGAGAACGCATTATTTACACCTGAGGGGTATAGAAACAAAGCCAGCCTTATACCACAGCAGTAATTACGAGAAAATTGATAAATAAATATAAATCGTTATTACAGCTACAACTACCGCTTTCCCTTATTTGCACCTGCTTGTGCATAGAGCAATGTATCTTTATCATTTTATAAGTAGAAGGTAAGATAATAATCAGTTTTACGCTTTAGTGCCAGTCCAAGGTGTCACATAATATAGGAAGTAGTTGTACGAAAACCACATGTGAATAAATATTTCATGTTGATCCTCTGCGGGAATCGAAACCGTGACCTAATGCATGGTAGCCCTACGCGCTAACTACTACGCCACGTCGGCGCGGACGTTATTACAATAAATTTTAACAAACTAACTTTAACTTCTAATAGAGACATAAATTATAATGTACATTATACGGCAGTTGAACTTGAAAATGTACCAACATCTTCGTGGCTGTACTTAAGCATGCGATTATATGGTCAGAAAAACCGTTTTTAGAAAAATCGTTAGAAAAGAGCGTTTTTCAGCGGTGGTTGGACGGGAGGTAGTTGTAACTGATGACTTAAAAGGAGTCGAATTACTAATATTTCTATTATTGTTAATTTAGGCCAACTCCTCGAGCAGGTTGGGGTGAATGTGTTTACAACGATCTTATAGCCGAGACAGTGATAGATTTTTTCATGATTACTACTACTACTTTCCCTTATCCGTATCCAATAATGAATAGAGCACTGCATTGGTACACCGAATGCAGTGTATCTTGATTATTTTATTACATGAAGGTAGGATGATCAGTTTAACGCTTCAGTACCAGTCCAAGGTATCACACATGAAATGTTAATTTAAAAATCGCATGTAAATATATATTTCAAATTGACTACGGGAATCGAACCATCGACCTCATACACGGTAACCAAATGCGCTACCACTATCCGAGGCGGACAATTTTTTTCTAATGATAGTATGTAAAATTCCCCTTCAAACCGTGGTCTATAGTATATAGGTATAATCTATAGATAATGATTGGTTAATTTGTTTATTGAAGATGGCTGCCTTTGCTTTTATACCCATCACTTGGCTTACACTTGGAGTCGTATATTACACTTAACACACACTTTAAGTAGTTTATTAACTTCATACTGGGGAAAATTAGCATATCTCAAGTGGTGCGTATTCCAGTCACACGCTGATTTATAATAAAAAATGGGAAATCTGTAGATCTAAGGCAGAGATATTAATAACAAGTATTTGGTAATCATTTACCGTGATGTTAATGGTACTTTTTAATTAAAATGGTTGATCAATGATTTGGAAACATTGAAGATGGTATAACGCTTCAGAAATCAAAAGGTACACCCATTAAGAGGATACTCCACCACGTGACTCGCGGCCGCTTACCATACAAACGTATTCCTCGATTTTCTCCCTGGAATTTAACATGAGAGCAATGATTTTTTCACACATTTTAGATATCGACTAGGTGCGTGCTTGCATAGACTAATTTTTTGATATTTCATTTGTTAAAGGAGATATATAAATGGTACAAGGAAAACTACTACTAAGTACTACTACTTTTCCTTATCCACACTCACTGGTGCATAGGGCACTACATTGGTACACCAAGTGCAATGCATCTTGATCAATTTATTACATGAAGGTAAGATGATCAGTATTACGCTTCAGAACCAGCCCAAGAAAACATTTTTCTTATTTATTTATTTATTTGAGTACATTACATTTTTTATGGTAGGTATAGGTAATATTCTTTCTAATACATGGGTGTATGCATTACATAAAGCTTATTATTAGGTAAATTTCCAGTATGTAATCTATTAGTTTTGCTGATCTTGTAACTAGTAGGTAAAACGGCAGCTTAATGAGACGAAAATACCAACAACTTCTCATAAAAACTTGTTCTGAAGAATGTTCTTTACTTTTACGCCGAATTCTCACCATGTAAGACGATATACAACTTTAACGATTATTCTGCTTTCTTCAGTCGACTCGATCATTAATGCGAATGACATAATGGCTATTTTAATTCATTAAACGGTTACGCCTTAACACGCCTCTAATAACAGTAATTTGATTATATTTAAATGAAAGCAGATTTATGACAAAAAATGTTCGGCGATTCGATTAATTTTAATTTAATAAATAATATGTTGATACGCAGGCTTGATTAGACGAAAAGCTGATTTCTTTCTCCGGACTTTACGAAATCTTACAGAGCAGAATACATTAAAAAAAAGTGTGGCTAATAAAAAAACCCCAACAACAATTGAAATAGATATGTTTGTGTTATGTTCAGTGATATTTTATAATGTGTAGTTTTAAAGATATAATACAATGCATGTTTTTTATGCACGGTTCTGTAATATATAATGATGTTATATGATATTATTATAGCTGTATAATGTACGTTATTGGAACAAATTGCATTTACATAGATAATAGTAAATTTTCGCTTTTTAAATATTCACCTACTGTATGGATGTCAAAGTTTTATAAAACCCAGAGCCATTGTTTGTGGTTTAATAAAATTAAGGTTACTATGATACGAAGCTCGGTATTTATTAATTACTTATTATGTTGGTAGCGGCTTCTTTTTGGATTGATAAACGTTATTTGCACAGGTCTTTTTTTATGAAAATCAGGCTAAAATATCTATGATAACACTAATTCTTTCGCATTAATGTGCCTATGTAGCGCTACCCTTGGAGTAATCACTATAATACTCGTAATAATAATATGCGCTGCCCTTCTGCCCGTGATTAGCCAATATGCAATACGATAAAGCTCTAGGATATTTCATTACCAAGACTGCGGTTTTAATACACCCAGTTAGTTTGTGCACTACAATTTTTTTTATTTTTTTATTTTTTTTATTTTTTTTTTGTTTTTTTTACATATACATAAGGTTGAATTCCTGCTTAACTGCTAACAGTTTTTAAGCAGGGATTTGCTCTCTATTACATTATGAAATATAAAAATAAATGAATATACATATTATATACATGATTATAAAAATTTGAAAATGAGATTTACTAGATATTTTTTAAACACTTCTTTCGTCTTCTTTTTTTTTTCTTCATGAAGTATTTTTTCTTCGGGAAGTCTGTTTTAAGATACGTGGGATTATGCATGCCCTAGTCCTGTCTCCGTACACATTTCGCGCTCTCTTCTAATATTTACCTTTTATTTTCGCCGTGTTCCATATGCATGACGGATTTGTTTTTTGTGTGTATCTTTGAGGAGTTCTTCTGTTATAAGTTGATAATATAACATACCTTGAACTGATAAAACACCACATTTTCGGAATAGATTTTTATGGTTATCTTTATAAAGTAACAAGTTTTGTTTATTTGATAACATTTTTACGAATCGTACTTGTAAATCTTCGATCCTATTTATGTATGTTTTTTAAAAGTTAGCCCGTAACAGTTTCTCTTTCCTAACTTAGTGGTTTGCTACGTGATCCTATTTGTAAAATGAGGTAATACTGATAATGAGATCACATCAACGATTACTAGGAAGAAAAACGGCTTTATTATGATTTATTCCACAAAGTGAAATGATTCCATACAAGTAAACATGTTTCTCGATGTGTTATTTATCTGTTGTATTTGGAACCGTGTCTTGATTTTAAATAAGAACTGAGAGATAAAAATTCCTTTTAATACAGGGATGTTCAAATCTTTTATAATAAAATTGTTATTATTTATTTAATGAAAGCTACTAGACAGAGTATTTAATTTTTAATGTGGTTTTTGTAATAAAGAGTTTAGCTGGTTTAAATGTAAAAAAAAAAGAAAAAAGAAAGAGAGCTATTAGGCCAACTTTTTAGTTTTTTAAGAATTTTTTTTATTTTTTATATTTTTATTTAATACAGGACTTGTCAATACCCATTTTTTGGCTCATATTTCAGTCCTAGTGCCCTCTGCTGGACTAAAAGTCACAGGTAACACTTCGGAATGGCGAGAGATCTACAGTACAAAATAACTCCCCATTCCGTTCGTTACTTTATTCATTACTAACTAACTAACTAACCATCACGCCATTTCCCCGAAGGGGTAGGCAGAGAGGATAGAACGCCTAGCACACTTCTCTTTCTTCTCATGCACGCACGTTCGATTACTCCGACTTCTTACATGCCCACTTTCAAGCACTTGTTTTACTTGATCCTGCCATGTCTTTCTCGGCCTTCCTCGATTTCTACATCCAGGTACAGTCGCATCATATATTTTTTTAGCCCTTTCTTTCATCATCCATTTACATGACCGAACCATCGTAAAAGACCTTTCTTAATTTTGTCGATAATGCTTATCTCAGCCTTGCACTCTGCTCTAATTTCGACATTTGTCACACCTATCATACATAGTCTTACCACACATTTGCCTGAGAGATCGCATTTTAACTGCATTCAGTCTACTTTCATCCTTCTTTTTCCAACACCACGCTTTACTACCATACATAAGGGTTGGTACCAGAACTCCATTATGAACTGCCAATTTAGCCTCTTTTGATAAGCACTTATTAGATACGACCGACTTTAAGGCACCATTAACTCTGTTACCGGCACTAACCCTCCTTTTAATGTCCTTATCCATATTTCCATCTCTAGTGAACATGCCTCTTAATATAGTTAAAAAGAAAATAAAGCTGAGCAAATTTTTGTACATATTTATTATTATTATTGTGCAGGAGAGAATAATGTAACTGCCATATCCACAGGCAACCACACACGTCCTCACACACTTAATCGGTTTAATTTGTATTATTGTTATTTGTTTACTATGTCACATTGAAACTGTATGTGTCCAAAACAAAAAAAAATAGATAAAGACATGCTACATCAGAAATTCTTTGTAATGAACTTGATTTCTACGTTTGATTTCATTCATTATTTCTTCATTCACCTTTATCATAAATAAAATGTATGAATATACCAAAAATAACATAATTTAATCACATTTGAAGATCAAGCAGAAGAAATGAAGAAATTTAACCTTGATACTAATTGTGCAAAAACGATACTAATGATCATTATCCGCAATTAGCCTCGATTTATGGTCAATATACTGCCGGATCGAATTAAAGTTAAATGCTTTTATAATTTTAAGTCAATGATTTCTGAATTAAACGGAAGTAATAAACTGAAACGTGAATAATTACTGATGATGACTATAATCACCATCTACAACCCATTGACGGTCCCGACCGCCTCAAAGAAACTTCCCCACCCGCGTCTATCTCCGGCTGCCTCTTTTCAGTTGTTAATGCCCAAGGATGCTGTGTTCTTCTCTCTTTCGAAACTTCTTCGCCATCAGTTTATAAATTTAAACGCCTCTTAGGTGATCGGATGTCCTCGATCCTTGGGACATGGCCTGCCCAAAGGAGTCTTCGTATCTTTATAAATATAATATGCTTTGTGATAGAAGGTTCCGGTGACAACTTAATTGTGTATGAGGCCCTAGGTTTGATTTTTTACAAATAAAACAAAATATGAACGTTATGATAAATATTATTACGTATAAAAATGCGCAAAAAAATATCCGAGTGTATCTGTGTGCAAAAAAACGTTACGAAGCTTATGCAAATGAATGTAGAATACCTTTTTTTCGCAATTGGAAGTCAGTTTTATATGGCCTCTTCTTACAAGTAATTAGTGAAATTTATTACAAACTAGAATTACTACATACCTATACCATGTTTTATGATGTTTAAATATATAAACTAGTTTGATTAGTATTCGCGCAATATTTAATAATACGCACTCACATTTTTATTTAATACCCCAGATAAATTATCCCAGATGAATTATTATTTATTATAACATAGTTGTGTGAATCTTTCTTCCTTGATTTATCAATGGCCATTTATAGCAACTTACAAACTCTGCGGGCTATCTTGACCGAGTTATGTAATAATTTCTCTTATAGAAATATATCATACTAGTTTTGGTATAATGGACGGTAACATTCTTCATATTCCGTGAATAATCACATAAATAAAAATGTATCAAGATATACTGTACTTAGAAAATAATAGAGGAGAACATATTATTGTACTGTATGATTAGGTGAAAATCTTCTGTAAATAAATAAATAAATAAAAATATTTTTTTTTACAAAAGACCTTCATATTAATATTTCATGTGTGATACCTTGGACTGGTGCTGAAGAGTAAGACTGATCATCTTACCTTCATGTAATAAAAAATATCAAGATACACTGCACTTGGTGTACCAATGCAGTGCCCTATGCACCATTGGGTGCGGATAAGGGAAAGTAGTAGTAGTATGAGTAGGTAAATATTGTAATTGTTTACGTAGGTACTCGGGACTCACCATATCCGCAACCAAAGGTGCATAGGGCTCTGTATTGGTACACCAAATGCAGTGATAATTTGTTACATGGAACCAAGACAATCAATCTTACGCTTCAGCACCAGTCTAAAATAGGTATCACATATGAAATATTTTTTTGCGAAAATCACATTTTTCATATCGGGAATCGAACCCGCGACCTTATGCTTTGGCAGCCCACCGCGCTACCGCTACACTACAAGGTGGACACAATAATTTAATAGTGTTCGCTAACGAGAGAACCTATTAGATGCGACTATATAAATATACGAGACTACGTAAATATTATATAAATTATTTCTGTATAATATGGAATATACATAATTTATTATGCTCTACCTACGAGCGAACTTCTCAATATGTTTTTTTCCCATTTTGTTAAAATATATGATTTTTTTTTTTTTAAAATTCACGATTTTCAGGATACAGAAGAAGCTTTTTTACGTTATTATGCCGTGTTTTTGTGTTTCACAAACACAAAGCCCAAAAACCACACAGCAAAATAACCGTAAAAAAGTATCATTGTTGAGAAAAATTTGGAAATATTAGGTCCTTACATATGAAATTGGCGTTTTGTATGGGAGGAACATAAAGTTGATTTTTTTTTAATATAATACATTTATTTAATCAAAGTATGTACTATTGCTATCTATGCACTTTTGCCATCTCATAGGTAGTTCATCGATCCCTTTACTAAAAAAATAATCGGTGTGCGTCGGACCACACGGTGGAAGTTATACTTCTTTGGCCATTCTCATACACCCACTCACGCACACAAACAGACAGGATATATAAATGAAATATAAGACATTTTTCAATATTATTCAATATATTTATATTCAATATATTATACGTGACTTCATTATTATATATATACACCTATATTATCATTATCAGTTATTTCTTCTATAACCATTCTTTCATCTTTAAGTCATGGAGAAAAACCGAAGCCATTGCAATAGCGTATTTTCTAAAAAGATAATTCGTGTAAGAAGACGCGTAAGAAGTAAAATAAACAAAAGAAATGACAACTGTCAAAGTCAGACCAATACAAGCATCAGTGACTGTGGCGCCATTTTCTCTTAAGCGCCATTTTCTCTTAAAAATCAGCGTGACGCGGTTTCTCGACCAACATCCCACCCCAAAGTGTCTAACGGGCGCAAAGAAGTATAACTTCAAAAACCATTCGGACGGGAATCAATAAAATCTTTGAAGTCGGTTTGGACTGCCCCATCGGAGTTGAACTTTTTCCCTTGCAAGAAGTTATCCAAATTACGAAAAAAATAGTAATCTGTTGGGGCAAGGTCCGGAGAGTACGGTGGATGTCTTAGACATTCCAATTGAAGCTCTTCTAATTTGTAATATTATATTTTAAAAAAATCAACTTTATGTTCCTCCCATAAAAAACGCCAATTTCATATGTAAGGACCTAATTCAAACTTTTTCACCTTCCCAATCTGCTTCAAGTGGATTAAAACAGTTTTATCACTAACACCGCAGCCTGCAGCTAACTCGGACGTGGTTTGCGATAGATCCGCTTCCACAATAGCTTTCAATTCTTCATT
This sequence comes from Micrasema minimum, assembly GCA_022494985.1. Classification (NCBI taxonomy): domain Eukaryota; kingdom Metazoa; phylum Arthropoda; class Insecta; order Trichoptera; family Brachycentridae; genus Micrasema; species Micrasema minimum. Next base: position 27,865 of record JAGVSP010000169.1, on the reverse strand, counting down.
ATCAACTTTGGTCTCCGGCCGTCCACGGGGCTTGTTCTGCAGGTCGAAATTTCCAGAACGAAAAAACGTTGGAACCAAAAACGCACTGTGTTTTCTTTTGCGGCACCGTCGCCATACACATCATTAATCCTTCGAGCCGTTTCTGCAGCACTGGTGCCACGGTGGAACTCGTACTCGTAAATAACGCGATATTTCAAGTTTTCCATTTTCGTAAACTGAGTGACGCAAAGAAAAAAACAATTGTGGAAAAAACAAATGAATTACAATTTTCGAAACAAAAACTTGAGTAAATAGCTGTATAAATTTGAATTTGGAATTCCTAACCAAAGAGAAGATATTTGAGATCAAAGTTGCCAGTACGGCAAAACGCCAATTTCATATGTAAGGACCTAATATTTCATATGTTGTTGGTATACATTTTTTTCAATTTACAAAGAAAGATTCGTCGCCGCCGCGCGCCGCCGCTGTGTTTTTTTTTAATTCTTATTTCTCCAAACTTTAACTCGTAGGTACCTACCCGATTAGAAACTCCGTAAGACTGTGAACTTACCCCTAAGTTTACATGCATTGTAGGAATTTTTTCGGGTAATACATATAGTGCGATACTATGAAAAACAATATTTTAAGTTTTTAAGGAAGAAAGAAGAAAAAGAGTTTTTAAAATGATAACCTTTCTGTGTTAAATGGTTATCTTACAATGATTTTTTTTTGTAACAAGTTGATAATTTCCTTTTAAAAAAAATAGAATAGTTCCATAACTCTGACACCCCTAATTTTGGATCCGTAGATGACTGGGTTGATTTGTTGCAAATGACCTCTAAAAAAAGCCCCTTCCCCTTTTCAAGATAGGTAGGCTTTAAAAAACCATGGATTACGAAATTCATAATCTTAAAACGCGATCAAAGCCTGCCTCATTAAGTGGTCCAGTGGTAGTGTTGCCGACAACAGATAAGATGTTCGAGGTTAAGTTAAATACCCTTTCTACAATATTGATTGTTAATGCAATTCATAGGAGATTTAACTAGCGGAAACTTATCGGTAAACACCAGGTAGGAATCTACCTATTCGACGGATAATTTCAGTCTTCAATCGTCACGTTTCCAATGACATTTAACGAATTTCTCGCCTGCTATATTCAAAGTTTTGAGTTAGGCACGTTCTTGTAATAGGAGATAAAAAAAAAACAATAAGCTTTATCTGATATGTATTAATTTTGCTATTGAATTGTCTTGTCTTATCTGGCTAAGATTTTAATCGAACGACTGATAAATTGTTTGTTTTTAATTTTGAAGGGGATATTATACATGGGTTAGTCCTTATCTCATTACAGAATTCTTATTGAATGAATGATTGATAATAATCATACCAAACAAAACCGACTTTTCTTTGAATAAAATAGTGCCCTTGAAGTAAAATGATACTGAACGTATGTTTTCGAAAAAGAAATATTTTTAAACGCTTATTATGTATCTATTTGTATGTATGATTTTGTGTATAATTATAACCTTAAAAGCATACTACACCACGTGAATCAGGGCCGCTTTCCAATACAAATGTATTCCTCGATTTTCTCCCTGGAATTTAACATTAAAGCAATTAACAAATAAAATATTTAAAAAATAAGACGATGCAAACAGGCATCTAGTCGATATCTAAAATGTATTAAAAAAACATATTATACAAACTATAATGTTAAATTCCAGGGAAAAAATCGAGTCACGTGGTGTGGTATGCTCTTAATTTACAATGGTGCATAGGGCACTTCCCGCCAATAGCAGCGTATCTTGAAAATTTATTTGATGAATATTAGTATGACAAAGTGAGAAATATTAATATGATACCGCGCATTGTAAACTTAAATATCTAGCTCAACTATCATCATCATTATCTCATATCCACTTACCGTGTGGAGCATATGGATTCTACAAACTGACTCCACGTTAAACGTCATGTAGTTCTAACTTCTAACGTAGACTGCAAATAAATTGTCACCGTGGAACCTCCAGGAAGCCTTTTAAAATATACAAGCGAAGTTTATGGCTCTAGCGAAACATTTAAAGGTCTCTAAACCTCATAAAATCCAATAAAAACTACAGATAAGTATATAAATATTTTATCCTACAAAAACACAATAAACAACAATTAAAATAAATAAACAAGAAACAAAAACTTTTCATTATTGTTCTGGATCCATTAAATGCAAAGTGCTGATTCATGACCGTCATTTTGTTCACATTGTAAGCGCTTTGTAAGTCGAACAAGTTTTTGCACTATTCAACCATTGATTGTAAAGTTTCGTTTTGGAAGAAATCGATCATAAAAATGTCGAACTAATTCCATTTAGAAACGTCTTTTTTTATGAGTAGAAAACGAAATAAATTCTAAAAATAAAAGTGTTTTACTTAAGGAATCTTGCTTTATAATATTATGTTTAATAATAAAAGTTTAGTGTCCGAAAACATTTCTCAGCTTTTTAGAATTACAATAAAAATGTATCTACCATTCTATGTAGAAAAGAAAGTGTACTTTTAAAAAAATGTTACAATATTCAGGTGTAGGTATTGTTTTGAAATATTATTAACTAACTGAAACTGCGGCCGATCATTTTGCTTGGAGGCATCGCATCGTTAGGAATGAGTTAGTATTGTGAATGAAGTCTGTATAGCCCAATCCTCCTTGTGAATTGTTCTTCATTTCAAACGATACTGTACGTATAAAGCCTTAAGCTTAACCAACGGGAAGTAAGTACCAAGTAAAAGTATTTATTTTTTTTTTTTTAAAGGCACGTAGGCTAATAAAAATAAATCTACACTTGTACCCATATTTTAGCAAGTGTTTATATGGTGTCGATTTCTCTTTGTAGATACTACAACATACGTGTATTAACGTTTTGAGACATGGGCACTAATTAAATTATGGATAAGATAGGTAACTAAGGTAGAACGATCAACATCTTAATAAAACACACGTCATATACCTACTGTACGGGCTTGTAAATTCCCTACATTGGTGTAGAGCGAGAAGCGGGACAATTATGGCCTTTATAAATTATTTTATTATAAGGACATCATATATTTATGTGTATGTAAACTCGAAGAACCTTTTGCGTGTAGTCACATCTGCACCAATAATTTCCACAATATAAAAAAATAAAGTATCGTCAGGAAAACCAACAGCAAAGAAAGCACTCCACTAACCTTGAAGTATCACATTGGTTCCTCGTATTGGTACAGCGATGGGTATGGGCTATCAGCGGTTGTAGATATAACTTGGAGCACAGCAATCTTTATTCGTGGCTCGGGCGGCGGAATTATAATAAAAAATTAGCGGGTTTATTAAATAGGAAATAGCGGGGCGACAAGGCGTGTGAGTGAGCAACAATTCTCAACTGACATTTACTCAGCAAAATGTATCTTGCATGTGACAATTTGTGGAACATATGAAATTCAAAATTAGTGAGGTAGATACTCCGCATATTAGAGACCGACAACAAATATAAATCTAAATACAGGAAATCATTGGTTCAGGCCCAAACATCTACTATAATGTAGTGGAAACGTAGCGGAAAATACCTGACAAATGTATTATATTTCTTTTTAAAAATTTTTTGACAAATATCGATAAACTATTTGCTTATTAAATTTTTTAGCATAAATGACGAAAATTTCACTACTGGGGATCGAACTCGTACACTCTATACGAGAAACCGTTGTCTTGATCATTGGGCATAGTATACTTCATCAAGATAAGTAATATGTAGGCACATTAAATAATCTTCGGTAGACAACGTAATTAACTTGTTTTGGCCTAATCGCCTTACGACCCATTCTCTATTGTATGGCGTTTTGAAAAATAGATAGAAGAGTTTCTGCGTTCATCAATTTTCCCATAAGGATAAACTCTTACCATTTACCCACTCTGTTAACCAGCTTTAACCTTTAACATAACGTTTTTATTATTATTTTACAATTCTTTACAATATTGGTATTTTAAAAAATATTAATGGTTTTACATATTTATAATGAATATAAATTAGTGGAATATGTGTGTCAACGTGTCTAATAATGTTTTTTACTTATGCTAATTTAAGACTCTTTTATGTACTATTAAAAAACGTTAAAAACGAAAGGATTAGGTTGCCCATGTGTTATGATTTGAATAAGCTTTGTCACTGGCTTTAAAGCTTAACTTGTCGGAGTATAACGGTGCTTGGGATAAGAAAACTAACTAAGAATTTTAGGTTTGTTTTAATTTATGTATTTTTAGTTAATGGTGCCTTGAAATCGATAGTGGCAAATAAGAACTTATCGAAAGAATCAAAATTGGCAGTACACAACGGAGTTCTGGTACCCAACCCCTATGTATGGTAGTGAAGCGTGGTGTTGGAAAAAGAAGGATGAAAGTAGACTGAATGCTGTTGAAATGCGATATCTCAGGCGAATGTGTGGTAAGACTAGGTGTACAAATGTCGAAATTAGAGCAGAGTGCCAGGCTGAGATAAGCATTTTCGACAAAATTAAGAAAGGGCTTTAACGATGGTTTGGTCAGTTTTGGAGCGAATGAGTGATGAAATAACGGCTAAAAGAAGTTTAAATGCAAGTGTGCCTGGATGTAGAAGCCGCGGAAGGCCGTGAAAGACATGGCATGACCAAGTACGTCAAGTACTTGAAAGTGGACATGTGAAAAGACGGAATAATCGGCGTATGTGCATGAGAACATGTATGAATGTAGAGGAAGCAAAGGAAGTCTGTCAGGACAGAGTGGTATGGCGTTCTATCCTCTCTGCCTAGCCCTACGGGGAAATGGCGTGATGGTTAGTAAATTAGTTAGTTAGGTAATTAATGTGACTTAAATTTGTTAAATAGTATGCTTTGAAACAAATTTGTGACTTAGATAAAAGCCAACAGCACAGTGTGGATTAAATGACTGAAATAAAATCTTAAATATTGCAAAATAATGAAAATCTTAATATTTTTGTACGATTTTAGCAGTTTCCTATACCACCCCTTATTTACGTCCCGCCTACAATATTTAATGTATACCACTCAGCTGTCCTATCCTCCTTTCCCCTGCTCGTACCCAATGGTACAAGTTTATTTAATATTAGAATAATAATTATATGGGTACTTGGTAATCCAGTCAGGAATTAACCAGACTTTTAGAGGATGCGCTGTCACGTGCCCTCGGCCGTTTCTCCATACAATTGTAGTCCTTGATTTTCTCCCTGGAATGTAGCACTAGAGCAGGGGTCTCCAAAAGGGCCATACTGATTACTCCAGTTAGTTCCAAGAGATAAAACCGTTTTAACTTCCTGGACAGCTGGCAATCAAAAGAGGAAATAGGCAGTACCTACCCTCTATGTATATACGCTCTATATATGCATAAGTTTTTTTTTGCGTATTATACTACTAATCTTTACCTAGCGAGTAAACAAAACTGTGTTATTACTATTCTGTTTATCCAACTTACCACAGCAACAATACACATTGGCGGGCCGGACGTAATTTGGAGACCCCTGAACTAGAGCGATAATTTTTCCCACGTATATATCGACATTATATATCGACTAGAAGCGTATTTGTATCGATTTATATTTTAAATTATTTACATACATATCTCCTTGAACAAATAAATTATCAATGGAAAAACGGCCGTGGGTCACGAGACAGCGCATCCTCTTAAGCCTTACAGCTTTGAGTTTTATAAAATACACATAATACCTACTTGCTTCGCCATATTGAGAAAGATATATGCAAAAGTTTTTTACACATGTCAATTTTTCACTATTCATGAAATAAACGTTAAAAGATAAAACGGTTTTGTGCAAATAGTAAATGTATAGAAAATTGCTACAGTAATGACTAAATTAAACCCCGTAAAATTTCTGTAATTACTCAAATGGAAACAACGTTGTAATAAAGATGTTGCGATCGATATAATTAACACAATACCGTTTGGGAATTCTGCTGATTAAGTGAAGCCTCATATACAGTTACACAAATAGCGATAGTTCAGTCCTTGGGCCTCCCTAGCGATAACAAGGCAGTGAATGGATGTTTGGCGCATTGCTTCCCAAAGTAGAAGCAACTGCAATTGCATTAAGATGACGATATTATTTTATCACATTTTAAAATAATGGTAAACCTTAATTTGAGTGACATTATTTATAGTGTAAAATTAACAAAGGTTTTCACACACAACGAAATCTTACACAAAACTAGCAACATAAAAATAATCGTCAATGCAATCGTTTTCTACATTCTGTAATACCAATCTAACTGTACACAGACGATCTACGAGTTAATATTGATTCAATACCATTACTAATATAAAATAAATATTTTCCTTATTTCTTTTTGATTGTAGATTAGTTCAAAAAGAACAGTAACCTATTTACTACCTCTGAAGGGATGTGTTTTTAACATACATATTTTATTTTATTTATTAAACCACCCTTCAGGCCAGGAGGCCCAATTACAGAGAACCTGGAGAACAACGTCACAAACACCCAGGCTTGAGAAAATTCGCTTTTAATTTTAGTGCTAACCCGGTCCCTGCGTATCGTGAGTCCAGCGTCTTAGCCATTACGCTGCGGAGGCCATAATGTATAATACATAATTTTTTTAAACGCCTAATTATTAAATGAATAATAACATACCAAAATAATACGCAAAAATTGCAAGATATTTTATAAGTAATTTGGTTTCTCTTACACGCGGCGAAAAACGTTTTATTATTATTATTATTGGGATAATTTATTAAGCGCCATTTTTGTTGCGCTGTACATTCGATATTCTTAATTAATTCCATTCCCAATTTATGAATAAAGGATCTGAGACAACGATTATTTAAAAAACGATATTAAATCTATACGTAGGCGAAGTACTGAACTCCAATTCGACTTGCAGCTACAAAGCGCATGGACGGTTGGAACTCAACTTTACCCACGTACAAATGAAATTAAAACTATTTGACTAAAAACGCGATACAAGTGACATACTAATTCTACTGATAGCAGATAGAGTCTAGAAGGTTGTCTTGCAGCTACAGAGCGCATGGACTATTGGAATGCCAGCTTCCATCTGATATCAGTAATTGGGGTTAATGATTTTACGAAAAAGTTTAGTAGTTTTTAGACAATTAGAGTAATAGAGACATTTGAACAAAAAATGTTGGCGTTTGCCAGCATTTATAATAATCTTATCGGAATGCCATTAAGACGGTGTTCTAGTATTTTAATTACGAAAACCAAAGATGAAGAGGTAAATAATTCAACGGTTCAGAATTCAACGAATTATTTTATGTTACCTGTACGTTTTCTTTAACGCCAGTAATGTATTTTCATTCAAACTTTTTCAGAGTAAGGACGCATCTCCTGAACTCAGTAAATAAAAAAGGATCAGTAGTGATCGTGGATTAAGATGTTTGAGAACCTCTAGTCCAACACTATCTTGATTTTAAACCTGACCTTCGTTGCTCAAATAATATCGGCCAAGTTTTATAATAGGAGTCTGCGAAACTCCCAAACAAAATTATTAAGAACAAGAGAGTTAATGGATTAATACCATCTTAGCTTCAGATGACCTTCCGTAGGTATTTAGCTTTATGAATTTATTGTTTATTGATTGTTGATTCGTGAACGTAATGGCTCCGATGAATCGAAGCTTTTATTAAATAGACTGCAATTAATCATGAGGTGGGCAATAAACTTTTAAGCAAATCTAATATAATCCAGTTTTTTCAATATCCTGTTTAACAATAATGGTTTTACAACTTCAATAACATTACTGACATTTGAAATGTCCGTAATGGCCGATATATTTTTGCTATCTTATTATATTTCTGAAAATTTGCCGGATTTTAAAATCAAAACACGTGTAGATTTTTTTCATAATATGAAAATCACCTCATTTAAAAACTTATATAAAAGAGGCGTCAAATAAATTTCCGTCCTAATATCTTCGAACAAGAATTCACTAGAAGGGGCGATTCCATACAAATTTTCTTAAAATATACCTACACTTCCTAGGGTTAATTTTATAACACCACTTATTTTAAAATTCACCGTCTAAAGACTAGCACTTAGGCCAATATACGAAACGTGTGACGTAGATGTCTAGTGAAGACGTAGATGCCTATTGATGACTTAGTGAGTGACGTAGTAGGTAACACCTAGACACTGTAGTATTTTTCAAGTACAAGCTAAATAGAATTCTGGTTCGAAGTCATTTATTTAAGAAATACTACGTTATGCTACGTTTCTACGACATTTTCAAAAAATTGCTTTTTTACTTACAAAACATATCGATATCTTTTTTATTTGTTAAATTAATGGACAGATATTGTCTTTTGAATTCTGGCTGCCAGTTATTTATGCGTATTGTTTGATATTTAAGTACATTTTTGAAAGCAAATGCAAATTCGGTGTGAAAACACTCATTTCAATGTGTTGATTTGTTGCCCCTGAAATTTTTTTTTGTACAACCGGATATTATTAAGTATGACAGAACAAAGGTGAACTAATTTTTATTACTTAGGTATATAATTTAAAACTTCACTTATCTCTACGCGTCAAAGTTGGTTTATTTTGATAAAATTTGTAATATTATGGACATTAGTTAAACGTTAAATGTATTATTTCACCTCAAGATGCACAATGCATCGGCACGAGGCGGATGTTGAAAGATTATTAAAACATGGCATATTACTTTTTGACATAAACGCAAGGGAAATTGTAACTAATTTATGTTTAATGCCAATTTACCGCTTCCGGATATGAAGATGTTAAGAGCATACTCCACCACATGTACGGGCCACTTTCCCATATAAACGTATTCCTCGATTTTCTCCCTGGGAATTCAACATTAGAGCAATGATTTTTTCACACATTTTAAGATATCGGACCAGTGCGTGTTTTTGTCATCTTATTTTTTAAATTAAATTATTTATCTCCTTTAAAAAATAAAATATCAATATACCCACGTAAATAATTTTCAAAAGGACACAACGTCTGCAGCTGATAGCATAAAGAAATATAAATAATGTGCATACTCTTTAGTTCCGTGCAGGGTGTTCCGAGATTCGAGGCCACTACGAAATGCACTTTTATGCACGTCTTTAAATAAATACACCAGTGCAACTACTGCACATTCCTCATCATTATGTAAGACATTATTACCAGACGATGTACCAGTGCAATCATCGCTCAAGATTTTATTAACCGAGTAAACACCGCTGCTCTAATTTTCTGCTACCACAAATGGCGTAATTTTTTGTTGCATACATTAATAATGACATTGTTATAAAGTAAATCTAGTTTTTCTTCGCCTCGTGTTGGCATGTATGTCTACCATTTAGTATGTATTATGATAATTACGAAGTTAAAAGATTATTGTACGTTTTCATCGTGATAAATGAAAATAGATTTATTATCACCAATTCATATCCGCTCGCTACATATTTCTACGAATTTCGCTAACTGCCACCCAAGTAAACAGCCAGACAGGTTAACCTTCCCATAGGGAAAATATTCCACTTGCGATACCTTGGACTTGCGCTTAAGCGTAAGATTGATCATCTTGCCTTCATGTTACGAATTACCAATTGTTTTACGGCGCTTGGCTATACCAATGCAGTTGCCCTATGCACCATAAAATAAAGTTATAGTAGTAGTAAGTAGTAGTCGATTTGTACAAATGAACAAATTAGAAAAGTTTTAAAAAAAATCATTTTTTTACCGCCTCTGCCACGTGGGGCGTTTATCCATACAATTTTATCTTTCATTTTAATTTCTCACCTTGGAATTTAGCACTATGAGCGATGAAGAATTTTTTTTAGATTTTTTCAAGGAGCTTAGATATCGACTTGAACGTGTTTGCATTTTTTTATTTTTGGTTACGTTATTTTTTATCGGAATTAAATAAAATATTCAAAAAATCACACGGCAAAAGTACTATTTTTATATTTAAATTTTACGGTTAAGTCAAAAGGAAAATGCCGGGTTAAATATAGTCTCAAAATGGATTAAAGTACAACTTTTTTACCGACAAACTACAATAAAACATTCTACTTTCGTATCCTTGACAAAACGTCAGTAATAATAAAAAAAACTTTTTGCTAACTAACGTATTTCTTAATACTACAATTCCTTAGTGCATTGCAATATTTAACGAGATCATTTTTACGGTTTGAAGGGAGTTCTTTTTTAACATTATTTTATTATTATCTTTTCCTGCTTAAATACACTCTACAATATCGATTCTTTATTTTGTTTTATTTATTTTTATTAAGTAACAATAACAGATATTTGGGAAGATAACAAAGATTATATAAATAGATATTAATTTTATCTATTAAAATTGATCACACCACTTGATCTGGTTAAAAAATAAAAAACGTAAAAATGTTTAGCATTTTAAATCATCGCTTCATTCGTAGATGATTAAAGTAAAAATAATACATGTATGCATAGATATTTTATCTATTTTATTTGTATACAGAATTTTTACGCATTGGAAAATCAACGATCAAATAATTTAGTTACATTTTCATCTACACTTGGTATTTATTATTTATTCTTTCTATTACATTTTTTGTTAAACATTCTGAATCAAAATCTTTTTTTTTAAATACGTTAAGTCTTTTTAAAGAGCTTTTTGTCTGTGATTTCTATAGCGATGTCATTCAACTTGATTTAGAAAGCATCGACCAGATGAACTAATCGGAAAATGTGATAAAGCGTTTCGTGATTCTTTATTGTGCTATGATATTATGTGCTCGTATATGTACGAGCTGTTACATTATAAATTACGTTATTTCTTCTTACGGATTAAGTTAATATAACTTGAATGACATAAGAGTAGATTTTTGTTATTAATCTGATTTAACATGTTTGTTTTATTTTAATTGTTTTAAGCTTCGCTACGATCCGTTTACAAATTTTGTTCGATTACGTATGGCTAAAGAAAAAATATATGTGTACTTTTGATTGTGTGTTACAGTCTTTCCTTTGTTACATGAAATATATGTATGAAATTATTATGTTGATGGTAAAAAAACTAGTCTGATTCACGTAAATTTGTTTTATTTCTATTTATAGATTCTGTATTTTTTAACTGATATATAACTAATAAATTTTATTTGGAAAGAAAAACCTGTATATGCGTATTAAGCTAAGTCAAGCTATAAGTTAGCTGTTTTATTTGCAGATAGTATTATATCTCCACTGACAAAAACTAGATGAGATAAGCTTCAAAATAAGGCAGGATTATTATATATGCATAAGTACTTAATGGATGAAATACATACTTAAATATTCGCTTTACATCCAATTCATAATAAAACGCTTACATTTGAGTTTGTAATCCACTGCTTTTTTCAACATAATTTACTTAATCCCATAAACATGCACTGAAGTTGAATTTAATCTCTGAAATTTATTCTAGGTGTATTATCTGTATTGCATTATAGCGTTTGGTTATAGTGTACCGGATATTAGACAAATGGATCTGAGTAATAACCACTTAGACAATCAAATTATGTATAGGGAAAGTGAAATAAATGATTAGTGAACGTATTATGTAAATACATTCATCTCAAATGGAATTGTACGTTCGTGATTAATATTACATCGGATTGTGTGTAGTGTAACTAAACGCTATCTAAGTTTGGTATTAAAGCCATGAAAAGGTACTTAAATTGACACGAAATGCTAATATATTTAATATTCATCTGTGTAATGGACTATAAATAATCAAAAAGGAACTTTGAATGGATGTTTTTAAGTTAAGGAAATTAGAGAATAAAGTATTAATTGATTGTAAAAGATAAATTTGTTGTGATTCAGTTGCCTGAGTATTCCATGCTTTGGAAATTGCCGTATTTAAATTAAATTAAATTTAAAAAACGCTATCTCAGATTATTTATTATTATGAGCTAAATTATCATATCGTCATAAACAATTGGTTTGTAAAAATACGTGTATTGTAAAATGAACCTTCTTTTAAAATATTAAATGTTACTGTAATATTTTTTCCTTTATACACATCTGAAATTAAGTTTTATTAAAAACTTTACCACATATTATTTTTTCCCCTACTTAGATAGAAATAACAATCATTTCATTGATATTTTGCCTTCAATGATTTTTTTTCGTAAATGTATCCAATGAACAGATCATAAAAGTTCAACATTTTTGTTACGATGTATAATTTGTATTGGTATAATGCCAACTAGTAAAAAACAGTTCAACTCACTTACAAGCTTACAATATTTGTTCTTTAATGAGCAGCCGATCTACGAAACAAAAGGCTTTGTAATGCTGAATACAATTTAGTATAGGAATTACGATACTTACATACTTAAAACATCCTTCAAATTTACTAACAATATTTTTTCTCCATGATTTCATTATAGAACAATAAATTAATATTAGTGAAATAGATATTGAATAAAATCAGTTTTATATCTCGGATGCTACCAGTACATAGTAGAGCATGTTATGCTCAATACTCAGACGATCGAAAAGACTTTGTGGTTATTGCCCTTGGAATATTAAGACATTTATACAGTATTAACTTCTTTTTCTTTGTGATTTGTATTGTTTGAGCGCCTGTAAAATTTTTCGGACATTCGTATTAGTTATATTTTAGCGCCCGGAGGTATTTGCGATAACTTATTGCTAAAACTCCGCGTAAATATACGTATATGTTTTTGTGCATTTTAAATAGAATGGAACGGGTCTAATATTTGAAACACGATTAGTGGTCATGTAGTTTATACCATCGCGAAATTCATGGTTCGTATACCACTGTTCCAACTCTTTTCCTTGGCTTTCCAGCAGTCACTAAATTTTGACGTAACTAGTTAAAAAAAATAAACATTATTATTAAAAAATATATGTCAACAATTTTTACACATATTTACATTAAATTTAAAATCAGTGTCCGTCAGTGGTTTCAGAAAATAAACGTTTATTTATACAAAATACCCATGTTTAATCTCAATTGATTTAAGTAACTTACACGGCCCAGGGGTTTGGGCAAATCATAACAATCCCGTCTTATTGCACTAATATTAATTTCTCGATTGGAGGTTTCTTATTACTAAGCCATTTACCAACATTGTCCCATACTTTGGCCAAGTGAATAGGGGCCGTTAGGGAAAAACAAAAATTTTAAATTCCCTTATTTGAAGAAATATTTTCAAGAGGTGGAGGTTTAATGACGTTTATACGAACCCACGAGTTTTTGCACGGCAACTAGATGTGCTAATTACTACTCTGCAAAACATACAAACAGAAGTACTTAATACTTAAATATGGTGTACGATCTTTTTTGGGGATTTTCATCTGGCCTCCAGAGAATAATTCCAAGATGAAAAAAGTTTTAGATTATTAGTGTTTTTACTACCTATATTCTGAACGCTACTAATCACTATCTGTATTTGTAGGTATACAAACACAATAAAATATTATACCTTAACTTTATATTGTATAATATAAAATAAATTACTCGGCATACATTCACTTTACTTCAATATATTATATTATTTATTGTAAGAACTGATATAGAACACGCCACCCATTAATACTTCTCAGAATGCGGATATCTATGCATTTGATACAAAGCCCGCATAGGATATACGAGTATATAATATGTTTTGTGATAATAAATACTGAAGTTACAGATTTTCTAAATTTTGAATATATTACTATTTGTAATAGGTATTAGAAAATAGCTTATATAAGGAAAATATTTATTTACATGTGACTTTCATATATTTCATGTGTGCTACCTTGGACTGGTCTTGAAGCGTATGACTGATCATCTTACTTTCATGTAATAAAATGTTCAAGAATCACTGCACTTGGTGTACCGATGTAGTGCCCTATGCACTATTTAAATCAGGTTTTATCAAAACATTACCAAAATTGAAAAAAATGTAGGCATGTATAGATCAATGGGCTTGTAAACCAAAATATTCTGTGAATGCAGAAAAATAACTAGAAGAATCACAAAACCATCAGTGCAATCTGTTTGCAAATCAAGTAATTAATAAGCGAGATACAATCATTTATAGTTTTTATTTCATATACGAATTCACGGCCCCGAATATGTAGGGAAGAGAGAGGTATTATTGTGATATGAGTACCTATACATTGTAATACTTTTTTCAAAAAAATTATCACAGGAACAACCATGCTAAGCAATGCATACGAGTTATCTATACTAAACAGTATTAATTCGTGTGTCACGTTTTTTTTGGCAGTTGCGATTGGTAATGATGTAGTGATTTTAGTATCACAATATTATCTACTATTATCATCATATTCATATCCGCTCCCTATGTAAAGCTTAAGGATTTGAGAAACTGCCTATCACCTTATAGATCTAACAATAAAATATCAATCAAATGCTGATTTAGTCAGTAAACGAAAGCACTTGTTTATTTGCGCAATATTTCAAATGAGTATACCTCTCTACATAATAATCTATCTGATGGTCAACCGTCCACACTTTATCCTTTCTTCCAAGTCCGTCAGTACTATGCATTGTGTCGTAATACCAAGAAACCGGAAAAGCGTTAAAAAATGCGAATCGTGATGAAGTCGATCCAGTTTCATACGCTTTGCCTACAATGCACACGACTCCTGTACATTTTACTCTTTTTCATTAGTACTGCCTTGGGTCTTATTCAAAGGAGATTATCAAAGGAGAGACTTTAATAAATCTTAAGATCGGTGCCAAAATAATTTTCTTTTCTTAAATACTATCAGATTTCATCACACATGTACACACCTCATTTTTTTGTCGTTTTAAAAATAAATAAATCACAAAAAAGTTCCAGTCTCTAAAATAAATTATAGATTATGGGACATATTATAAATGTAATATGTTATATTTGGAAGACTTGATTGAAGTCTTCTCTACTACTAGATTTTTTTGTTTTCATAATGATATTCCGAATTTGTAGACAGCCACAAAGCATCAAAAAGCTATCACTTTTCGCATATACTTCAAACTATTTTCTATGGCAGTAGGCAGTAGGTACGTGAACCAATTTTCGGAAAAATGTAAGAATTTCATGGGAAAAAATAACTCAAGCCCTAATTGAAGGCTTTTTTTCATTTTTAAGGTGACAATAAAATAAAACAATTTGTAATTAAGGAACACTTCAAATTCTGGGGAATTATCATGCCAGTTTTTATTGTATTATTGACATTAATAAAATTATAACTATTTTATAATAATTATTTATATTTTTATAAGAATTGCTAGCAATCTGGTTACTTCCTGTTAAAAAATGGACGACAGGAATTTCTAATAAAGAACAACAAATTGTTTTGGGTTACCCTTAAATTCGGCAGTTCCAATACTTTTATCAGAACGTCGAACGATATTGTTATGACGCCGAGTAATATTATTAGGATGCTGCGAATTCATCGGGCGACTTAAAATAATTTCTCGAAAATTTTACTGCTATCCTTTTTTTTTACCAGATTTTTTTCTCAGTGTCATGTCGGTACTTTCATTAAATGTTTTTAATAAAATGGGTTGGTTTTCTAAAAAATAATTAAATTCCCTAATATTTTCTAACTGCGGTTATTTTCTTTAATCAGTTTCAATACGATATGGAAGAATAATTTGCTTAAATCAGAATATGGTTATTCCATAAAATGCAAACTAGAAAAAAATTACCAATTATTTGTCTGAATTCTTGCAAGTTTCCAAGGCGTGCTGTGTTGTTACAGTTTGCAGTTTATTCTGTTACAAAACTCCATTTTGTTCTACATGACTAGGACCTCAGTTGTGGCAGGGACTGTATCTATGGTAATTCTCCTCTAGATAAGAGAATGTTGGCAACAAACAGTATGTCGGGAAAGGAAGGTCCCATATAAAGGCAGTGTGATTAACCTTTGATGCCTATTATATGAGTATTTCATTTACTGGGCAAACCGACTGAAGTTCAAAACCTAATCATAGCTTTTTAACTAATGTTTAGTCTTGATCTATTCAGTCCAATGGAAAAAAGGGGTTTTTCTTTCAGTTTTTAACTAAAAATCTGGATATTTATCTTGATATTTAATATTTTTGTCAAATTAATTTAATCAATGGATAACATTTATGGAATCGGCTATAGTAGTACCTACTGTTTGCATTTTGATAAATTTGGTTTTAGAAAACCATGTTGAATTTTTTGTTCTCTCGGCTGTTGGAGCCCGCAACTTCTCATAATTATCGCTAGTGAAACCAGCGTCTTAACCATAAAATTAAAGTAACAGTAACCTTCAAATTAACATTTGTTTAGATGGTTTGTTTTTTTCAAGTTTTTTTTTTATTTCTGAAAAAAAATGCACCCAGGAACATACATGAATTATAATCCCAGGAATTATAAAAACTCATTTATGGGACCGGTATAAAACACATGTATTATTTCCATAGTCTCATTGCACAATCAAAAAGACGAATAAGAAAGACGATTATTAACACATCAATCTTAATCCTAAACATCATATTATCATTAAAAAACATATTTAAATACAGATCTTTAAGGGCTCTTCATGTATTTCTTTATTTATTTTTTATTTCATGGGTTTATTATATTGGGATCGAGAAAATGTTCTGAACCGAATTTTGTGGATCGAATGCACACCGGAGGTTTTTTGAATTACGTGTATTGTGACCATGAAGCTCAGAGTTAAGATTGTGTTTCAAATTGTATGTGCTGAATGATTTAATTATGGTAAGTATGGTATTTGTGATTTCATGGGTATTCTATTTATAATTATAATATTGATTATTTATTTTTTCAATGCTTATCCTCCATTCAGTATGGAGTTAATAATACTATGATTGGAAGCAAAATATTCAGTTAATATTCGATAAAAAGCAAGAAAAGGAATGCATATCTCTCCATCCTTAATTCGTGCATAAAGCTCACAGACCAGGCAATATTAAAAAGATATATGTTTGTAAGGAGTATGTTGCATTAAATGCACTTCGGGGATTATGTTAAATCTCTTATATATAAATACTTGGAAAACATTGTTTATTGATCCGCATATTTATCCCCGATTTCCAATTAATAATATTATAATTGTTGAGTAATTGGCCAACAAAGAAATAAAATCAAGTTTTAAGGGTAAACCAAAATGGAAAACTGATGTTTTTGTACATAATGGCTGCTTTTAAAACGATTTATAACTAAAGTACCTAATGATAATCCCATGAAAAAAATAATCCAGTTAAAATATTTAATATTTTTGCTATTTTCTAAGAATCGTTTGCTACACTCTGAAAGAAAACTTAAATTTACATCGTTTTGTGTGTTAACCAAAAATTAGGGTTTTTTGTGTAAATAACTTGGATTTTTAATTTTTAATTTTTTGTTCAGAGTAAAATAGCAAAATCACATGTTTAGGTATAACTCAGGATCCAACTCCCATAAAAATACGAAATCACGAAAAATAGCAACACTATTATATAAAAATCAATTTACTGAAGTGTCTTTAATGCAATTTATAACCTTATATTTATTCGATTATCAGTTCTAATCGTATCGACAAGTAATTTTGAAAACCAATTATGACTATTATGTTTGATACATTTGTTGCTATTGTAAATACTAATAATATAAGTATTATTTGCATCAAATTCTAATTGTTCTGATAATAATTTATGGAAACAGAATATAGTAACAACGATAGTTGGAGATTGTGTAAAACTGTAAATGTCCGATGGTGGTTGGATAAATTATAACGAAATTTGCAACGATTATGGCGGAAAGGAAAGGCGTACATTATATTCCATGTACGGATTTAGATAACTGAAATATTAGTTTTTATATTATTCTTAATGTTTATACTACCTGGAACACGCAGAGAATATACACACATAATAACATGCACCAATTTTTTAAATATAATTTACGTTCCGTAGGTAATATTAGGAAATAACACTCACGCGCATGAAATCATAATTGAGTTATTTTTACAAATACAATTTTTCTTCATAAACTGCGTCTGGCACGCATAAGGAACACACTACAATTAGGTTGATTGCAGAAATTATGTGAAGATATGGTAATAATAATGTGTTACGCTTCATTGATTATTCATTTATTGGTCTTGGTAATTGGTAATTACCTATTACAGTTTTTTTTATGTGAAAACCTGAAAGCAAATTCAGGTCAAAGCTAAGGTTACTGAAGTTTTTGTACATTTACATAAGTATCGCACATGAGCGACAATGTTTCATATTAATCATTTTAATTTTTTATCGTTTTTTCAACGTCTATTGAATTTCGAGTTATGTCACTGTTATTTGGGAAGTGCAGTATGTATGTATACTCGTATTAATTTTTTAGAGGTCTGAATGACCAACCGCAGAGAAAAATAACACCTTTTAAATCACCTGGCTGTCATTTACATGTATTTGAGAAAAATCACATTGAATAATTTCCATAGATGTTTAATCTCTAATTTTGTCCGTCTCCGTTGTGCTGCTATGCATGATGTTGCGGGTTCGATTCCCGATGGAGGTCAATATAAAATATTTATGTGATTATATATTACGTGTTTTTCACATAAAAATATTTAAAATGTGATACCTAGGGCTGGCGCTGAAGCGTAAGACTGATGATCTTGCCTTAATCTTAAAATACTCAAGATTCGCTGCACTTGTGTGTCAATGCAGTGCCATATGCACCACTGGGGGCTGATAAGGGTAGTATAAGGGTAGTAATAGAAGTAGTATTAATCTCAGAGGATATCAATCTCTTTTGGCAAGAGGTGAAAGCGTTAAGCATAGTAATCTATTAAAATTAAAACAACAATGTTATTCTTGTTAAATTGTTCTGGATATATAATGCTTACATTATTATGTATGTTTCTGTCATTTTTAAAAAACATATTTAAAGAAATTGCTATTCCTTTTGATATTGCTTATTTAGAATTCTCAACATAAACAACACTGATAAACCTACATTGATTTACATTATAATTTTCCAAGTGAATACAGATATTTAGTTCCCACGATAAATACGTCATAACAGGATCCATGAATCAAACCTAGTCTTATTCATCTACTTGGATATCAATACTCCACAAGGGTATTAAATCAAGTAAACACTTTTCTAGGTGTTTCTTGTTGTCCGTTCCAGTCCGTGAGGTAAGTTCACGATAGAGACATTAAAAACTGAATTCAGTGCAAAGGGTGAAAGGATCAAAGGTATAAATTTACAAGTCCTTAGAAAGGTAGGTGAGGAAGCAATGCAATTCAATGCAACTACATAACTGTAATTACCTCACGATACCTACTACTGAGGCCAGTCACAGAAAAGTCAAACAGATAACTTAAGGGTTAGGTACTATTGATACTGTATTATTTATAGGTTATATTATAAAAGCGGGCAAGTTGATAATCTTAAACCATGGTGTAGGTACTAGCTACCTTTTAGTTTTTGAAAATAGAGTTAGAAAAGAGGGCAATCTTAATCTAAGTGAACCAAATCGAACTTTGTTCCAATCCAACCAATCATAGAAAGTTATTTGTGAATGGCAAAATAGTTCTGCTTTCATGCTTTTTTCCAAGTCAGGTCTAATATTTATTATATTGTGAGCTTCAGAATCTTAGGATGCGAATAAATAGACAGTCCGATGCCGCATACCGTGGATGATACATATATATCCGGCAATAGCATTAATTATTTTATCTAGATGTCGAGGGAAATAAAAAAAATGCAAAACTATATTTCTGATTGCAATGTTTTGAAATGAAAAAATGTAATTTAAACACACGAAAAGCTTGTTTTCAAAATATAAGTCGGTAGATATCGAATTATTTTACATAGTCGTAGAAACAACAACCACTTCAAAACAGAAAATACATACTTATTATTTTTTCCTTTTCTGTCAAATGAAATCATCAACTCTTATTACTCAAGCGACCCTGAATATCTAAGATTCTCGATTGTTAATATGAAAAATTGCATACAATTTCATAAATAGCACCCGGTGATAAAAACATACAATAGAAACAAAGTATAGAAGTGAATAGGAACGGTTTGTTTTCGAGCGATTTTCCCACGAATTTGCTTCATATGTGTGTATGTGGTATAGTGTGGGTATATTCTTTAGGGGAAATATTGTTTTTTGACAATGGCACAACTCACAGACTTTGTCATGTGTTTACTTACTCCATCTTGACTACATTAGGAGACCTCGAATATGCAGCATGTCGTGTTATTGTCTCGATGATATACACGCTAAGTGCTTTAAGCAATCCACTTAGTGCTTTGAGAAATGAATGATGAATGTAGTTTCTAAAGGAATTTTAAGGTATCCCATGAAAAGTATATTTGCATAGTATATACATTGTGTGTAAGACAATTTTTTTATAATTTGGCTTCATCATTTAATTCGTACATGGATTTAACGTTAGATGTTGCCAGTATACCGTATATTACTTTACCTTTTATGAATAAATTGGAGTTTACGTCAGACTTGTGACTTGGGAAAACGCAAGGAAACTAAATTTAGATGCAATCAAAATGTTACCTTAAGCTACCGATCTATTGGGTATAATAAGTAACTCGTTTGAATCCATACAATTTTAAAAAAACAAAAAAACTATTTTTTAAATCTCATTTGCTGTCGAATGATAAAACGACTGTATCAAATTGTAATACCCGTCACTTTAATAGCAGTAAGTAATAAGTCTAGTCGTTCACTTAACGAGTGAATTATTCTTACAAGATACCCCTTGCGAAATACATGAAATTCTTGTGTAGAGATGCTTTGATATTTCTGTTGTTACGTATTGAATAAAATCTTTAAATTCCGTCCGAGTGATTAAGAACGGAATGAAAGTTGTTTGTCATCATATTGTGAGGGCGGCAGAAGACAGCGGGTAAATCTGCCTTGTTAACACTTTGGCACGTGAGCCATAAAAAATAAAAAAAGATCTTGGTGTCACTTTGACTGTAACTTTTTTTACATTTTAAAAGTAAAAAGTAAAAAAAAAAAAAAGGATGCTTGAGTGAGACTTTACGAAAAAATGTGGTTGGAGTTTGAGTGGAATTTTGAAAAGGTAAGTTGTAAGAAAAGTGTCCTCTTAGTTGTCATGTATTCTTGTTAATAGGAAAATTCAGTCACAATTTCCAAATAAACAATTTAAAAAATATCAAATCAACTTTCGCCCACCCACCCATCTTCGTTGCTTAAGGCATACCACACCACGTGACTCGCGGCTGCTCTCCCATACAAACGTATTTCTCGATTTTCTCCCTGGAAATTTAACATTAGAGCAATTATTTAACGTTAGATAATTTTTATAAATAGTTTAATAATGCGTGTTTGTATCATCTTATTTTTTAAATAATTTATCTAACAAATAAAATATCAAAAAATTAAGACGATGCAAACACGCATCTAGTCGATATCTAAAACGTGTTAAAAAAACCCAGCTATAATGTTAAATTCCAGGGACAAAATCGAGGAATACGTTTGTATGGGAAAGCGGCCGCGAGTCACGTGGTGTGGTATGCTCTTAAGAGGCGTACTGAGGCAAAATAAAAAGTTTTCCACTATATTTATAACATGGGACCAAGTAACAGGAGCACACAAGATGTGGCCGCAAAATGAGGTACAATTTTTTTTTTGAGTAGGTAAAACAAGACAATAAAATTAATGAAAACTGGCTAGTTCCTTAAAAGTTTATCTGCTCTTTAATTGTTTTCAATGTGCTGTGACCTTTAATTATCATGATTTTTGTAAAAATGGGTGCTTCTCGTAATTATTTTTTTGAAAGAATTCATAGATTTTTTCAAAGAAATAGTCTACATATTTAGTACATATCCAAGTTTTTAAGATAAGCTTTTCCAAGCTTTGTGGTTATCAATAAATTAAGTCTATCAGCACTAGAATTATATTCAAAGTCTACGGAATCTTGATAGAACGTCTTCTCTTTTGTTAGCGTACTGTAATTATAACATTATCTGCCAGTAAATATAATAGTTTGATATCGTTTCTAAGCAGGTTGAACTGCTCTTCATCCTTCCCGCTTCGTTATAATATTATGTGGTGCCCGTAAAACGTAAATCTTGTCGGCAATTAGTTGACTAGTCTCGACTGGACATGTTGCCAACATGGAGAATTATTAACGGTCTCGTGAAAGTACTGCACCTTATGTACGTAGTTTATTAACACTCGGCTTATACGTTATTCAGGGGACTACCTCATTATAAATTATTATCGCTTTCGGAAATGGGGCACTGACGGAGTTCGTCGATAACTTTGCGCAATTTAAATTGACTACTTATTTCTTGTCTTTGTCGGGGCAAGTCATCGGAAGGGTCAAAAGCTTAAATACTTGGGAGCGTACATACAGAAAACGGCAGATTTCAGAAAGAACTGGGAGTGCGGCTTGGAGTAGCGGGCGCCGCATTCAACAGTACAAAAGCTGTCAGGAGATCTGATGATTACTCAGTTAAAACCATGTTCCGCCTTTATAACGCCTGCATCACACCTGTTCTCCTTTATGGCTGCGAATCATGGCACCTAACTAGGGCCCAAAATAGCAGACTTCTGAGTTTTGAGAATAGGTGTCTTAGAAGAATGAATATTAGGTGTGCGGGGGTTTGACTTTGTAAAGGAACACAGAAGTGAGGCAACGGACGTAGCAACCCTTGATATCTACTGTCATCCGGCGTAGGCGTTTTGGCTGGCTGGGCCAATATACTACGTATGCCTCCCGAAAGCCTTAACATGCTTGCCTATTTTACAAGACATTAGGTTTTCGGCTTCCTGACCGTCCGCTGTTAACAATCCGTCGGTAGTTTGCGTCAGAGCTGCGGGACGTGGACCTGACCTGGGAGCATGCGCGGGAAATGGCGGCCGATCACTTGGCTTGGAGGCAGTTTGTGGAATCTATATGCTCCACATAGGGAGCGGATATGGTATGATGATGACTTATTATTTATCGTATTTTACCATCATCATTATTTCATATCCGCTCACTATGTGGAGCATATAAATTCCACAGACTGTCTCTAAGCCAAGTCTACGTCCCGTAGCTCGGACGCAAACAGCCAACATTTAAATGTTAAATCAAACCGTTAACAATTTGTCATTTAACAGAATAACGTTTTGTTTTAACAACAATTCATTATAGTTTGCAGAATAATAGTAACGTGTTGCCACTTGAGAATGGAAAATGTCAGAATGGACACAGATATAATAATTGTATGCACATATCACCATTATGTTGCACATGCAACACTTTTTATACATTTTACTTATAATTCATGTTGTTGAGAAATATGTCACACTATTGTATATAACACGCGGTGGTTAGTAGATGTTCTTTTACTATAGTTATAGAAACGATATACTTGTTCTAAGACTGCGTAGATTTATTACAGACAAAAATGAGTTTATAAAGTATACGTTAAGAGCACTCTATTAGTAGTTATTATTTTAATAATTTAAATAAACGAAAAGTATTTATGAAGGAGAGTTAGTGAAAGTATCTATTTTAAAAAACATATTAATGGACATATCTACATATGTCAACCGAACTCAAGTTAAAGCAATAGTTTTAGCTAGTTTAAAACACAAATATTACTAACCAACTAACTAACCATCACGCCATTTCGTCGTAGGGGTAGGCAGAGAGGATAGAACGCCATACCACTCTGTCCTGACAGACTTCCTTTGCTTCTTCTACATTCATACATCTTCTCATGCACATACGCCGATTATTCCGACTTTTCACATGACCACTTTCAAGTACTTGGTCATGCCAAGTATTAGAATATAAGAAGCAACTGCCACTATACACCTACTTAAAAACCTGAATAATAATAAATAAAGTACCTTAAATGTTTAAGAGAATAGCGAAAAGTAAAACGCTCAGCTTAAAAAAACATTCTTACTCAAAATTCAAATTTAAAACAGACAAATTAAGTTATTTAAATATTTTGTCATTGTTATATACGATCTCTATCTTATTCTATCAAGTGCAATGCCACAAGCCAATTAATTAATGAAAAATTGTATTCATAGTATATTGTTATGTAATCTCAACTCAATAAGCTGTGAAATAGTTCCAAAACCTCGTAACCATCACCCAGTTGTAATAATCGGACCGCGAACTGTGGACCTCAGGCACGCGCTACCGCGTCAAGGTTTACGGCTGTTTGATCACAAGAGAATTTACAGAACAATGTATTCAGAAAACAACAGATTTTCTAGACATACCATGTTTTGAAGTAGTAAAATATTTTTTCGTAGTGTTTTGTTACGTATGTAATTTTGAATTTTGTTGTTAATAGAACACTAGTGCTGAATGAAATGTTCGTTTTCAGCATTGTATGATGCGCGTATAGGTACTAAAAATATTTAAATAATTATATTCTCTCATAAAATCACCATATTCTATCATTAAAATACAACGTCTAATCGTGTGATTAAGATTGTAGTAAATATGATATAAATAAAGACCTTTTCATCAACTGATTCTGCTATTTCTATCACCTACGTTATTCATTTAAATGCCTGGAAAGTAAGTGAAAGTACGACATTTTATTATATTTAGACATTTTATGTAAACAAAAAAGTATTTTCAAAAGTGTTTTTAATAAATACGAAGGTCATTCGTGTAGCCTAAATTCTTTGATTTCTCATCATTAAACCACAATCGTCTTCTATTACGTGCTTTTAGTAATAATTGACCATGTATTAAGGTTATAAATTAATGGCGTGTGCCGCGAAACTTGTCGATGGGTTCGTTGCTTTACCGCGCGTTTGGTCTCCTTGTGCTTGCCGATGCGTTTCAGTCAACTGAAAAAGTGCAACCGAATTTTCGATGTCACAATCAATTGTTATGACGTCGGTTAAGACGTATATCACACTGATACAGAACAGATCGGTGTGAAAAAATTGTATAATAACAAATAATGACAGTTGATATATCATGATGGCTACGTCCGTTGTCTCGCTTATATTCTTTGTGATGTCATACCACCATATACCAAGAATTCTTCAAAGAAACTTCTTCTAATAACTCTACTACAGTGTACTTTTTTGACCCAAGTGAGGTGCCGCGATTCACCGTAGAGGCGAACATAAACAAATCCGAATATTTAATATCATAACAAACAAAATACCTTTCAAATACCTTTAAGCGATGTGAACTCATTTAGAATATCTTATGTTTAAAACAAAGACCTTTTTACGTACCTAAAAGATATTAATGGTTTCTATTCATGAAAATTTTACTTAAAACATAGCATATGTAACAATATGTCTGAAGTAGAGATATAATTGATTGCATTTCTTGCCCTTGAAATAAATAGAAACCTCGTTTCAAGTTTACATTCTTGCTATTTCTAGTACCGGATGTAAAATAGATTAGGCGTTTTACAACATTTTCACGCTTCGTAATCATTAACATCTAATATCTAATGTCAAGTAAGTTTGTGCATAGTACTGTAATGTGGATTATTTTTTCTCTAACAATAGTTACACAATAACATAATAATGTTATTTTTCTGGTGACTGGTATAATTGAGTACTAATATATTAAAAAAATCCTTCTATTTATTGAGAGGATAGTCTGCGAAGTGATCCTCAACTGTTTCTCCATACAACCGTATTCCTCGATTTTCTCCCTGGAATTTAACACCACAGCAATTATTTTTTCACGCGTTTTAGATATCAACCAAATGCGTGTTTGATTTGTATTATTTTTTAAATCATTTATTTATCTCATTTAACAAATAAACATCATGCAAATTTATACGCCTCTTGTTTGTATCTAAAACTTGTGAATATTTATTTATTTAAGCACTACTTATTTATTATAAACTGGGATCGTTGTCGTAACCCATTATTCCTGCTCCTGATAATAATACTCGTATGCAAAAACAATATATTTAGTGTCCCTAGCACGTATTTTTAAACTGTTTGAAATAATTCAAAATATTTTGATTGTTTCGTGGCCGGCCTCTAAACCTAAGTCAAGCGCTTGGGAAGGAGAGATTCCAAGCGGCAGGGCCCGCAGCAGCAAAGGCACGGTCTCCGAACGTGCTAGAGTGCCGTTCAGGCTCTGTGCTTTTACCTCTACTAGTAGACGTTGAAGATCGAAGCGTTGCCTGACTTTTGCGGATATAATAATAACGTAATTTACCTAAGTATAAATTGGTTCCCAGTATATTTTTTCAGTAATAATTATTACAAATTACGTGCTTTTACCGCTTTATAATTATGAATTGTATAACTAAATATTGTGATCTATGGTTTCTTTCACAAAACATGAAACGGCACAACCAATGTAACCTCTCATTAGTTTTTGAAAATATATGCAATTAAAAAAATCCACTTCCTTGCTCTCAAAACAATGCAACGATTCTTTACTTTAAACTAAGTAGATTGTTATATAAATCGACGAACAATGCTCTGGCTACTAGAGAATAACTATTATTATCAAAAAAATACAAACATTATGTACAATGCACGCCTTTGCCTAAATATTTCTTAGTTTAACAACCTTCAACTCTTTTAAATAAGTATTTTGTGATTATTTTTTGACATTTCCACCGCGTACCAAGGTTTTGTGGTTACAGATATTATTATATAACACGAATTTTCACATTTACCTTTAGGTATTGATGACAATATACGATGACAAATATGAATAAACCTACCAGTGATATGAATAGGTATACATATATGTTACTACTACTACTGCTTTCCCTTATCCGCACCCAACGGTGCATAGTGCACTGCATTGGTACACCAAGTGCAGTGTATCTTGATAATTTTACTACATGAAGGTAGGATTATCAGTCGTATGCATCATTACCAGTCCAGTTTCAAATACTTACTGTAAATTGTTATACTTACATATTTATGTAAATTTTTTTGATGTATGGATAATTAGATAAATAAATAAATTAGTAGATACTTAGCATATTGACTTTGGTAAATATTATATGTTTTACGATTTCTTAATGCATTGTTGTCAATTAATTACACATTTCAAATCGTATATATTGGTAGTGAACTTTAAAAAATAGATAAAACCTCAGAGCGAGATCTCAATCTTTATTCTATACACCCAGAAGCTTCGAAAAAGAATTTCAGAGATGTGATATTCCATACTAACGTGTGTCTAGGTGTCTAGTTACCCACTACGTCACTCACTACGTAATCAATAGGCATCTACGTCACCACTAGACATCTACGTCACACGTTTCGTGTATTGACCTAAGTGCTGGAGTCTTTAAACGGTGGAATTTGATAATAAGTGGTGTTATGAAATTAACGGTTTTCATTTTAGGTGTCACATATAACTGACTTCTTTTACTTCTTGTGTTGTAGATGCCTCGCATGTTCGCGATGTGTTCGCCTCTTAGCATAGTGGTAGCGTATTTGGCTACCGTGCATGAGGTCGCGGGTTCGATTCCCGTAGGGGGTCAACATGAAATATTAATTTACATATGATTTTCATATTAATATTTCATATGTGATACCCTGGACTGGTACTGAAGCGTATGACTGATCACCTTACCTTCATGTAATAAAATGATCAAGAATCATTGCACTTGGTGTACCGATGCAGTGCCCTATGCACCATTGGGTGCGGATAAGGGGAAGTAGTAGTTGTAGATGGTATTTTTTATGCTTTAACCCATTTAAGTTGAGCGGTAGCGAGTTGAATACTTTTTAAGTAGCCCCATAGGAAAAAATCATCAGGCGTTAAATCTGGACTCCTTGGTGGCCAGTTGATGTCTCCTCGGCGACTTATTACTCTTCCAGGGAATAAATCGTGAAGAGCAGCCATCGAGTCATTTGAGACGTAGG